>CM017559.1:2052560-2357425 GCA_007844125.1 Sinonovacula constricta
CAGTATGTACTGCGATAAAATTTAATGGATCTTGATTCTTATCCGGCGCCAGAGATTTCTGGATCCTGAATGGATCTTGATTAATATCCGGCGCCAAAGTCCTCTGGATCCTGAATGGATCTTGATTCATATTCGGCACCAAAGATTTCTGTATCCTGAATATATCTTGATTCATATCCGGCGCCAGAGATTTCTGGATCCTGAATGGATCTTGATTCATATCCGGCGACAGAGATTTCTTGATCCTGAATGGATCTTGATTCATATCCGGCACCAAAGATTCCTGGATCCTGAATATATCTTGATTCATTTCCGGCGCCAGAGATTTCTGGATCCTGAATGGATCTTGATTCATAACGGCACAAAAGATTTCAGGAACCTGAATGGATCTTGACTCATATTCGGCACCAAAGATTTTTGTATCCTGAATGGATCTTGATTCATATTCGGCACCAAAAAATTCTGGATACTGAATGGATCTTGATTAATATCCGGCGCCAAAGTACTCTGGATCCTGAATAGATCTTGATTCATATCCGGCACCAAAGATTCCTGGATCCTGAATATATCTTGATTCATATCCAGCGCCAGAGATTTCTGGATCCTGAATGGATCTTGATTCATAACGGCACCAAAGACTTCAGAAACCTGAATGGATCTTGACTTATATTCGGCACCAAAGATTTTTGTATCCTGAATGGATCTTGATTCATATCCGGCGCCAAAGTTCTCTGGATCCGCCCCGGAATCTTGACCTAATTTACTCAGGTTCAAATAGACTGATGTTATCGGGTAACTCAGGATGCTCCGTCCTCACTGAGATCATCCTGTTCACCATGGCGACTTATAGCGAACGAAAGCAACATCCACTACAACAAACATGCGTTCTAAGTGATAATTTCATTTGATTTAATAGTTATTACATATGTAAGTTTTATTTATGTTACGACCAGTGTCGCTTTTTAAGATTTATTTATAAAATGGCACGTTTACTTAAACGACGAAATGGTGTAACTGAAAGACAGACCCAGCAAAAACTATACCAATAATGCTTTATTTTAATAAACAATTAAATCTGTGACGTAACACAATAACAACAAATATATCAGACAAAATTTGAGAATGCAAAAAAATAATATTAGCTTACAGTTGGTCCCTTTAGGAGGTGTCCCTTTAATAGTCCAAATAATAATCCAATGTCGAATAATCCTGAAGAGTTTTCGGTAGAATGTCTTCGTAGATACGCACAGTTGAAATAATCCAAAGATAGAACAATACACGAATGTAAATAATATAATTCGAAATCCAACACTTTAATATTTATATCACTGTAGAATACATTAATACGTCCACGTACGTTTCAACACAGAAAGGTTTTATATAGAACCTGCCAGTATTTCTAAACTATATGTCCAAACTATATGTCCAAACTTTATGTCCAAACTTAAACTTAAATCGGCTAACAAGCCCTTATATAGACCCAAAGAATTTCTAGAACACAGAAGTCTCCAGAACATTCACGAAACCCAGTTAAAAAAACAAATGAATTTTCTAGCATGATCCTTTTTATTCTAGCTGTTACACGAATGCTACGTCATGCGAAACACGTCATTAATACCTCTACGATAAACAACCACTTTACTTACCAGACAAGCGTAACCTCAAACGCTGGTGTACTACTGTACATAGCAGTTAGTGTACAGATGCTTCCATTAGTTCTGCGCGTTTTGCATTGCTCTGTTTACCTTTATAAATGTGTATAAATTTTGTTTTAAAAGTTCAGCTGTTCTGAATCTTTAATATTGTCCCAACTGAAACAAACTAAACGAATAGATATTTGCATTGTATTTTTACTCATAAACCTTGATTGATTATCTGAAGTGAAGTTATATGAGTTGTTTGAAAACGGGAAAAAGAAGAGAGAGACCCAGATGATGAGAGAGAGAGAGAGAGAGAGAGAAAAGAAGAGAGAGAAAGAGATGAATACAGAAACAAACGAGAAAGATATCTATCTCTCTCTCTCTCTCTCTCTCTCTCTCTCTCTCTCTCTCTCTCTCTCTCTCTCTCTTGTTATCACTTAGGGTCAAAATTGTGAAAGTCCATCCAAAGCTATTCAATTTTATTCTCAAAACACTTGTAAATTGCCATATTTTTTAAATTTGAATAATATGTTATTTCTTTTCAATAATTCATTCAATAATGACTTGGCCATTTCCAAAGAAGGTTTGGAACATTTGAAACATTCTTTATCAGTAAGCAGTCATTATACAAGCTACATTTACTCACAAAAGGTACACATATTCAAGTTTATATAGTCAAAACACACTTCGGTCATGGACAGGATGACAGTGGATTTGTTTCTAGCTGCCTGTCTCTATTATCAATGAATTTGGTGATTTTCTTAACTTCGTATATGCAACTTGAAATTAATTAATCACAACATTATCTAGGTTCTTTCTCAACCATTTAAATAAAGGCGACAAGTTATAAATATCTCGAAGAGTCACGTATTTCTTCATTCTCCGTGTGTAAGTACTTATTCTCTCTTGAAAGATCTAAATAAAAATTAGCTGCAAGTGTAAAAAATCAATTATGTTTAAATCTTTCTACATATTGATATTTTCTTCAGTTTGGATAACATAGTATTTATTGTTGATTAGTCGGATATATATGAAGTATCACCACCTCGGAACAATTTTCAAACGATTCTAAATAAAACAGTAAAACGATTTTGTTGAATAGGTATCCGCCTCAGAGATAATTAATATTGATAATACTTGGGAGGTGTCGAATAAAGACAATTTTATCCCAGAATGAAGAGACAAATCTTAATGACGAGGATTGTACACATGTAATATACAAATACAAGTACTGTAAAAAACCGGACCTGTTAGCGCAATCGGTAGAGCGTCAGCTTCAGGTACGGAAGGCCCCAGGTTCGATCCCGGACCGCGACATACCAAAGTCGTTAAAATGGTAGTGGTACTGGTATAGCTCTTTTGCTAACGCTCAAGCAAATATAAGGGTAGTTCCACGACTGCCTGGTCCGGTGTCAGGATAATGTGACTGGGTGTGGTATCATGCCAGGTGTTCACGGCATGCTATACACAGTGAAGGCAGCACTATATCTGCTTCAAGTGGACACCGTCTCCAGGGAACTGAAATACTGTTGGTGGGACGATAAACCCAATAAACAAACAAACAAACAAACAAACAAAGAAACAAGTACTGTAATGTACAAATAATAAATAATAAATAACGATCATACAATTTTCAAGGTCGCATCAATGTCCTTGTATGTGCAATAACATCTTATCAAACTAAACCAGTAGTGGGTGGAGAAAATGTCAATATTCACACGGCCACACGATTTATGTTTCTAAAATCGGTGGAAACCTCAGGGAATTGTTCATCGGATAATCATAATATCTTAATTTCCAATTGTTCACTGACAGATTGGCCTTTAGTTTATGACACTAAGTTCTTATTGCTTTTAACCTATTTACGATGTGTTTGGGAAATGAAATAGTTATTCGAAGATATTACAATACAAGAGAGACAGATAAGTGACGTCATGACAATGGATTGAAAAGACAAGGGAATGTAATTTATTCTTAAAACCTTCATTTATATAGCGTTGTATGTCCCGAGAAACCTAAAACATTTTCGTCGTCATACAAAAACCCTTCCTAAAACTTCTAGTTTAGATTTTTTCTACATATTCAGAAGTTTTCTACAGCAATTTTTTAATATACAAAAGGTTGTATGCGACAGTTACTTTACTCTAGCAAATTGTAATACAGGTCAACTCGATCAAAATGTTTCATTCGTTCTAAATCTATGAATAAACACAATTGGAAATTCTGCTCAATGTAGACACCTGGGTCAGTGAGAATTACCCGTATGATGATATAACGTGACTTAAAAAAGAGGGTCACGTGGTATCCAAAGTTACATAGCTAACTATGCAGGGTGGCTCATATAGGCAATGCATTATGCTCAACTTTTCACATATAAGTAGGACTTCAACAAACAACATTTCGTGAAACATTTCCAAGTAATGATATTTTATTTATTATTTGAGGAAATAAATTAGTCCAAAGTGTCGGATACCAACTTTAAGCCATTCTTTTAAATATTATTTCTATTCCAACAATAGAACAGTATCATCAGCATAAATCAGTAAATAATTACAAACATAAATTTTCTAAATTCACACCAGCGTTTAATTACTTTACACTGTTTCCAACTTATAAATGCGTATAGAAAAAAGCCGTGAACTCAATATGAATACCGAAGTTAATTGAACCTTTGAATCTTTACAGCAATCAATCTGCTAAATTAGATTTATAAGTGTACCCATACTGACATATTGCAACAGTGTAATGTATTTGTTTTCTACGTCACCTAAATTTTCTTTTATTTATTATTTATATATTTGTATAATTGATATACCATATTCTATTATAATTATAATAAACAAATATGTAACACACCATAACGTTCAGCTGCCTGGATGATAAATTATATTAAGCATTTATTAAACATATACGTATTGTCCATTAGTTCCCGGAATACATTATAGTATATCGGAAGTTAAAAAATGGAATCATGCATCTTCATTAGCTGCGGAATTTATCAATAGCATTATGTATGTAAAGACAATTTCAAAAAGGTTTTGAAGTTTAGTTAGATTTTATTTAATTTCCATTTGTCAAATCCATATTAAAGCTCTGTCTCAGTGTCTTTATACTTTATTATTTTCTTGAAAACTTTCCTGTAGGTTTTCCTTTTAAGTTTAGTGACGCGGTTCTTCTCGAGCAGCTCCGTTTATGATAACCCACCGTTCCAAGGCGTTTTCCGTTCCATTCCCGTTTTCTGGTGTGAATGCTATTTTTCATACATGCTAAAATTCTCCTAAAATACATTCATATTCATATCATTGTTTGTTATTGTGAATATCCATCACATGCCAAGATTTTGTTGACAAGAATTACTTGCAAAAACATCGACAACCCATTTTTAAAATTAGTCGATGCATATGCACAATCCTTTATTTGTTAAAAGAAATTTTAGTATGGTTTCTGTGATTGACTTTAAGCAAAGAGGGTTTGAAGCTTTGTGCCAATATGACAATTTGACAAAATGGCAGATAGTTAGCACGGCAAAACAAATTGCGTTGACGGTTTCCATAGTGCCCCTTTCCTGGTAATAATTGCAACTATTATCAGGCATAATTACAAAATCATTGAGAAAAATGGCATTTAGTCCCGAAGTCGTTAGGAACAACCAAATTAGCTCGCATCTCGTTAAATGTCGGTTTTTGATTTGCAACTTTACCATAAAGTTGTATAAAAATTGTCATAACGTAAAATTTATCATGAAATAGAATTGTGTATTCTTGTAACAAACCAAGTATAACTACAACTTTTAATTGATCTTTTTGCTGATGCCATTAAGTTTGTTCCGAAGCTAACTCGACGTTTAAAGAGACCTTTTATACAGCTTATCATATTTTATGCTTATATATAATAAACAGGTACACGTTTTCCTTTTATTATACACACATTAAACTACCGAGATTATTTAATTGACACAATTGCAAACGTATATAAGCTGCTACGTTTTGTCCTTGTTGTCTGCTATATCTGTAATTACAATCTGCATTGTTTACATCGGCATACTCTGTTTTTGTGTTAAATAAGACATCGCCAAACGGCTGCGAATTCCAATAAATGCTTGCTACGTTTTATATAGTCAAGTTTTATTGTTGCAAGCTAACCTACGAAAACGGAACACTCGGTTCTTTTCTCCGAAAAGGGCATCACAGAACAACTGCGAAATTGTGTTGTTGACTGCTACACTATCACCCTCATGACAAGAAATATACGATCGTGACATATATATATATATATATATAAGCTAAGATAGATTTATATCAATATACATGGCATTACACTTAAACATATACAAACTAATATGTATTTGAATCAACAAAAACATGCATGATTAAAATAAATAGGCAATGTAAACAACGTGTTAAAAGGGAAAATTTAAATTAATTCAATCCAATTCCGACGAACTGAAATGATTAAGAATAAAAACAACTTTCCAGTATCACACATTGTATGATTGAAATTATCAATAGTTGTACAGGGTGATACACAATATTTGGTATTATTCCAATGTCTTGTATTTTTACATACATCGCTCGATTTTATTAACACAGCAATTGTAAATAGATATTTTTTGTTTTATTACAGAAATTGTAACCAGTAATTGGATCAAACGTAATAAATAAATAAAATATATCTTTGTAAACAATGGCATTAATCCTCTATATTTTCTGTTCCATTATTCCATGAAGCACAGTCATCAATCATATGCAAAAGAGTTGTGTTTTTTTAAATTGTACCTTGGGGATCTAAAACATCCACTCTCTTTAAAAGAACGTTGCTGATCGTTATCACATCCGAGTGTACGGATTAAAAACGCAACAAAGGGTTGTTGCTCGATTATTTCAGTAATTGCTACTCGCGCTGAATTATTTCAAAATCAACAATAACAATTGCACGCTTTATACCTCATAAGAAATGTATAGAGGACAATAAGATTTGCGGTAACCGGCGAGGATGTATTTTATTAGTGTTTAATATTCTTCAATAATCAATTATTTTGGTAGCTATAATATCAATGAACTGTAAGTGTTTCCATACCATTTCGTTATTGCAAAATTAGATATACATTGCACATGTCCAAAATAAAGACAATATTGGCCCCTATTTTTTCTGCATCTCTAGTTTTGACTTGCTATGCGTCATTATCTGACTTGGTAATGCAGTCCGCGTTTAAAAATTTAAGCCTATGGTACACTGTGGAATAATATTATCGTCATGTTGTAAATTAATTAAAATTCCGATAGTTTTTGGGCATATTAATCTATAATTTATATATTAGACGTAAATCGATTCCGTTATTAATAATAAAGAGACGACCTTACATGATATTTACAAAATATTTAATAATCAAACAATATTTTATCTGATAAATGTATTAATAAGAATATATGACAAAGTCCTTTAAGCATTGCAACATATACTGACATGTCTACAGTCACAGGACAAAGGCATTCATGTGCAAGAAAATGTAAAAGTAATAACATCTGTGATGAGTCATTTATCAAAAAAGAGCAAACCCAACAGTTACCGCCTGGGAACGGTCATTCGACAATATGGACTGGGTGTTTAAATCGGTTTTACTGGGCCCTAAAAAGCGATATAATAATAAATGTCCAAGCGCTGAGTTATGGTTAAAGTTGCGACATCATTGGAAAATAATGTCCATACAGTGTTTAGAAGAGATTGAGAGAAGTTTAATTTGTATTAAAAAGACTACACAATATTGTTGATTGTAAGAAGATTGCAAGAAAAAATATATCAGAGAAGTGTAAATTGTTGTAGCATCCTTTTCATGTTTAGATGAAATTGAGGAACCAAAATCCAATGTCCACCAAAGGAAACACACGTCAGAATCCTTATTAATTTAAAAATTAATCTTATAAAAACATATAAACCGATGTCTTTTTGTTAATACTATTTTAATTGAGCATAAAAACGCCCGATACGAAGAATGCTGACCGCAGAGTATCTGCGTATAACAGTAGCCCGAAGTAAGATTTTTGGAACCGCGTACACTTTTATAAAATATCGATACTTTATGACTATACTAAGTTAAGTTATATTAAGTTAAGCATGTATAAAGACAAACTTGCCAATCATTCATAAATCTTATCAACACATTTCCGAAACTGTAATTCGTATAAGATATGAATGACAAAACACTGAAGTGAGGCATGATATAAATTGAGACAAATTCCAGTAGTCGTCGCATAGGACTGATCAGTCTGTGACCAATCATTATTAAACCTTATCAACATTTTTTTTCGAAACTGAAATTCCAGTTAAAATATGAATGATAAAAAACTGATGTGAGATAGGATATAAACTGAGACTAATTCGCATTACACAGGAATGATCAGTCGGTGGCCAATCATTCATAAAATCAACAAATTTACGAAACCCATATTTCAATTAGATATAAATGACAGAAACAGGGAAGAGAGACGTGACATTAATTGAGACAAATTCGAGCAGTCCTTTGCTAAGAATGATCAGTCCTTGAAGTAAGTTGATTGAGTGCTTTAAACGCTTATAGGTTACCTAGGAATTCAAATTTCATAGAGTTCTGTCTTAAAGACATGAAGTGAAAATATTTAGTCTATCTAGACGAATGGTAACATCTTTATGTAACAGAAAGCACATTCACTGAAGGTAAATCAATATACATGTACACATGTTTCTATTTAGACATACATGTTATATAACAGTATATTTATTGAATTAAGTTTTTAAAATATAAAATGATTAATGCGTCGATATCTAAAGAAATCATTATCAATAAAGAATACAGAACATTTTAACATTGTAAACTAATTCACGATTAACAGCTATTTATTTGAACATTTATCAAACAGGTCGTTTTATGCGTGTGAACATGTAGGACACAATCGTCTCTGGACAAAATCTCTTCCGATCATTTTGTCAAAAGTGACCAAATATCTTTCCGTGATGTGTTTTTTCCCAAAATGACCGGAAGAGATTTCGTCCGGGGAGGGAGGTGGAGGAGCGACTTGGTCTCGTGTACTAAAGAAAATTACACGTGAATCAATAACATTACAGTTGTCGCCATGAATAATTTCTAAAATTTGGTACGGAAAAAAAAGCAAACATGTAAGAGCTTAAATTCAAATAACTGAAAAGCACACACAGGTTATGGTACTGATCATTACCTAAAGCATCCATCATTATACAGCCATTTGCGCTGGAACGTTCAAGTAGCTATGTCTGTTTGGTGTAATGTAGATAGCCGGAGATCGATGGAGACATTTGTCGGGAGTTTTATGCTTGACTTGAAACCTGACATTACAAATCTAAAAAGCTGTGGTTATGGTATATAAAACAAACAAAACTTGTATTACGTTCGGCCACTTGGCTCAAACCACCCACTGATTTAAAGCATGCATTGTCATTTTGAGTACACCTTATTAAATTACATCGGCCCTTGCAATAAAAATTCCTCTTACAGTATCGTACAACAGAGGGAATAGAGAAATGATGAAGCGTTCTTACTCGATAATAGCTGCCAGTGGTAAATGAGAGAGACATATATCATTGGAATAAACGTGACTTTCATTGGAAATAATTCGAAATCCACAGGAAAATGGTAAAGTTATTACTCCTGACAAATGGCTAATTGAATAGCAGATTATTAATTTTCAGAGCGTAAGATTTATTATTTTTTGTTTTTCGGGAGAACTCCATCGTTTTAAAAGGTTATTATACTGCTATCACAAGCTCAGTTTTAAAAGAACTGCGTGTTTCAAAACATATTTCCTATTTTCACTAGACATAGCCAGAAGTTGTCATGTCTGGAATAAGATTACCGGAAACGTCTGTGAAAAGTGTCGAATACAACAAAGCGTACAAAAATGATGATTTCGTTAAAAGCAGGATATAGAGAGAAGACAACTTTCTAAAAAACATAACAAGGTTATGACAGAATATTTTTTAATCTTTTGCTATTGTCCTCTGCGGAAAATTTAGAACTATAATGACATTTTATAGAAATGATAACAATTCAAACGCATGATTATATATATTTACATTTGCAATGTTTACAGCTGCAGTTATCTACATGTATACATACAATTACCTTAATTGTTTCGATGAACTACACTGTGACGTAGAAAGCGCACGCCTGCATCCCTGATAGATGAGAGGCTTAGTTGGCGGAGCTTATTTTACAGCCGACTATTTTCTCGACTGAAATTAAACTTGACGTCAAAATCAGGTCAAACAGCAGAGGTGTTAAACGTTCCTTTTTTCCATTTGTTTCAACATATGATTGTGATATCAAACACTTTATTTTTAACATCTGTAAAAGTGAGATTTAATGAACTATTTTCAAGGGCATCGTTCTTTTTGTTATGTTTCTTGATTTTGTGGTGTGACTTAAATATGAATAATTTGATTCCATACAGAGTAAGCTATTGGCATGATCTAACTTCTGTAAGAAGTCGAAAGGGTTTGTCTTATAAAGATTCAATAAAAGAGGTTGCAGTTATCTATTTTGCAAGAAAATGATTCTAGCTGAATCTAAATGTAATGTAAATATAACCAATGAATCGTTAAATTGTGTGGTTAATTAGTTGATGAACAGTGTTGGGTTTTCATCAACAGATGAACATCAAAAATCAACAAATCATTCCCTAAGTTAACCGCTTTTCGGTCATAATGTCTCGTTAATTACATTTACGTCATATAACGAAAACTTCCGGACCTTTCCCGATCCAGATAATTTTTTGACTGAAAGATAACAGAGAGAATCACAATAAAAGAACTGACCGACACTGTGACATAACTTTTCAAACGTACTGTTACCGCCTTGGTTAGGTCAGTTGGAAAAGAACCGATTGTGTGAGTGAAACAACCGGTTAACGAGCGCTCAAACATTGCAAGTGCAGAAAAGTTGTTTCCTTCATAGAAACAATATGCACCTTTACTTGCAGTAAATACTTGAGCAAACCAACAAATAATGCAACCGTATATGCGATGATCAGTTGAGTAAATATTACAACATGCCTTGAGGTAGATTTGTAAATATCTCGGCGAGTTGGTTTGTAAAAGATGGCAGCAAAATGAGTCCTTATCGCTGTTTTATATTTTTCAAAAGTCCGACTTGGGCGGAAAGTCAATAAAGAGAGTAATAAGACGATCGGAATAATATTTAACGAATAAAACAGTTCAATAGATGAGTTGAATAATTAAACATATGTATTATTGTTATTTTATAAAAGTGGTGAATTATTTGAAGAAAACGACAGTAACCACATTAAAGAAGACAATTAAAAGAAAACTGACAACCAAACTGTCACCTTAATCAATACAAAAATCGGAATCGTGATGACATTACAAGTCTGGAGTCTTTCAATAATAAAATAGTTTGGGGGACGAATTAATCTTATTTTACCATGTTAGATTCTACAGTGACATTCCTTCAACTTACAAAAGAAAACGTCAGTGTCTTGACATTTTTTATTCAAATAGATCGGTTTTATTTTACTGCTGGTTTTATTTTACTGCTTGCAGTTGAGAAACCGGTTTAAGCACACCAGTCGGTCCATATCGCCGACTGACCGTTCCAAGGCGGTATCTGTTGGGTTTGCTCTTTTTTGTTAAACAACTCATCACAGATTTGTCATTAATTTTACGTTTAGATTGAACTTGAATACCTGTTGTTCTGCCCCTTTTAAATTTTGGTATTATGTTGCAATGCTCATAGGACTTTGTCATATATTCTTATTCGTACGATAAACCATTAAACTGTCTTGATGTAGTCCCCGTCGACCAGGCCAGGCATCGTATAATTTAAATGCGTTGGGAGTTCGTAGACTTTAAGGGCCATTTAAAGCAACCTGATAGACCATTTTGCTAAGTAGCTGTTTCTAGCCAATGACTTTGATTTTCTTGCAATGTCTTATCTCAGTCGTCACCTGTACATTTGACTGACATGTACTCATAAGATCCAAAAGTTTCGTTTTTGTGTATAGAGCCTACTGAATCTAGTAAAGAATGCGTGGAGATGAAACATTAAAAAAAATAGATCTTCCAGAAAATATCAGAAATCGCCGGGGATTTTCTTTATTACTGTTTGGTATTCTTCACTAGTCAACCGTTTGCTAAATATAAAATCAATAAGCCGTTATTGTTTCCGTTCCATTATGTGATAGCTATTGCCAAGATTTACATTCGTCATGAGCAATGTAAAAAACAGATTGCCACTTTCTTGGTCTTCTTTTAATGTCGACTTGAGCGGAGTCATTTATGAATTTAGAATAGTGATGCATTCCTACTTTTTTACATTATAAATGTACATGAAGCAAAGTGTAACCCAAAAAACAAACAAACAAAACACAAACACATACAATCGGTAACGTGTGAAAATAAGAAAAGCTATATTTGGTAGATCTAAAATGTATGTAGCGGACGTGTTTCAATTTTTTTTATAAACAGTGAAGGTACAAATTAAGATGGCATCTGTAAAAATCGAACAGTATTTCTTAATAATATTTCTAATCTTTATATCTATACTTAGCTTAAGTAATGTTTATAATGTGCAACGGCAAACTAAAAAATAATTATTATGAATTAATATATTTCGAAAACTGTCTGAATTCCAAATTACAATGTAATCCGTTGAAAATAAAAACATACGCTTAATTTTGCAATTTCAAAGGACGAACTAATATTTTCGAATAAATGTATGCGACCTACTTAATAATGGACACATTGTTTGTAGTACTTAACACATGTTCGGAAATAGAACAATACGTGAAAAGAAAATAAGAGAAAATCCCCTATGCCTGTTAAAAATGCGGTAATGGCTAAAATACATAGGTTAGATATGTTAACAGTGTGTCCTACAAATGAACAGTCATAAACAGGCAATCATGGATAAAGTTTGCTGAGTTTATCACGTTGATGAAATATTATCAACCTTTTGGCTAAAATTTTACTTAAACTAATTCTTAAGCTAACATCGAGTTCTTAATACAATAAGGGTAATCATGACATTATATGATTTTAAATCATATCTTGCTGACATTCGGGCTTTATAGAATTAAATTGAATGCTTAAACTGGCATATTATTATACTTTCAGTCAATCGTTTTCTTGTGTTTTAGGAGAGTGCTATGAAAGATAGTATCTGACTGTTTTGTCCAAAGATTATTTCTCAAATAACCAAAAAGGTCATTGGTACATGAAAAGGTCCTTCAAAATGTTGTTTTCCGTGGTGCCCTTGATCTGTATGAAAAGCGAAATATAAATTTCCAATCGTCATTACAAACAGGTATTTCCTATCTTAGCCCCGTTGCAGAATAGCTAAGAAAACCACGTGACAACTTACTCTTGACATTATTTTATAAAGTAATACTGGAGTCAATATCTATTTAAGCACAGATCAACATCGTGCATATTTATAGATTTGTAAAGAATGGACAGTTTGAGTGATTTTTTCGCAATTTTTTACCCTCTAACATTATAGGTTGTGTTCAAATTCGTCCTTACTTAGATTTAAGTATGTCTTCATGCAGAAAGTATGCCTGAATTTCCCGCCAAAAATTAAAGCGGAAATATAATGTTTATGTTCTTTGATATAGGTGAACTGTCGAGTACCTTTAAACTTCCAAACACGCAGAGAAAATTTGTTTCCTATAACCGCCATGCGCCTCCGCGTGATAAGTCGTCTGTTGTACTTCCATTCACCTCCAAATAAATTTTTCGTTCAAGAATGGACCTTTTCCATTAAAAATTAATTCAAAACTCGAGTATATACCTTTGTCGAGTGTAATGTGAAACTGTAATATATTTTGCGATTCTCATAGAACATTGTACAAAAACTGTTTATACAATTAACGAGAACTATCGCAATTGCTGGAACCATTGCATACTTAGAATGTTTTTATATGACCAATCAGTACATCGAAGTAGGGTTAATTGTTTATTCAACCACTTTTTTGTAACGGTATAAAGAATACCCATAAACTACGTGTAATTTGGGTATACGCCCGAAGTTAAATAGCTGTACGTTGCATCTATAACCGTTGACAATTGTCACCGTTTCTTATTTAGGCAGTTTGTATGTGTCAATACAGTGTATAAGCTTTTTTTGTGGTGTTTTTGGCACACCGACTAATTCAGAGTATGAATAATGTATTTGTGAAACCGTTTTCGTATTTTGTTCTTCTTTAGAAAACGTTGTCTACACTGAATATATACCGGATGACACTTATATTAGTCAATGGTGAGATATAACCTTTCACAGTATAAGAAAAGTTGACATGACCTTGACTTCGTACCACAAAACATCTAGGCTGTAATGCCATGAGCTCAGATACTGGGATAAATTCCTCTCTTAATCGGAATCATGTAATAAATTGAGAAAAAAATATCCACTTTAATTCCCCCCGACGAATGTCAGTAAGATAACAAGATTAGTTTTCATCTTATTGGATTTCCTTCTTGGCTGTTCAGTATTTTTCACCAGTCCACCATGGTAGATCCCTGTTATCAATGTACTATAATTGTTTACAAATGCCTGTCTTATAATTATTGTCACTCAAAAGGTATTACGTATGTGCGTCAGGGCCGATATAAATAATTAAAACCGAACATCACTATTTTGGTCATGTTTAAACTTAAAATGAAGTTCATTAAAATTTAGTTACTAATTGATTCTGTGTATACCGCATAATAATACACCAAACAGACAATACCATATTTTATTTTATTTAACCGAGAATTAACTGATTGTTGACTACAGCGTCTTCTAAAATAAACATTTCAAGAATTCTATCAACATTATTAAATACCCTTTATCCGAGCCTTTTTAATTTTTTTGCAATGTTTGAATTATTTTTCCTATTTTAAAATAGGTTGATAAAAATGTAGAATATTGGTCGTTGTACGTTTCAGTTTGTGCTTATGACACAAATACCATAACCACAGCGCTTAAGGTCAAATTTAATCATTACATTAAGATGTTTGCGGACAGGTGCCGAAATATGAGCCGTAAGTTATAAGGCAAATCATTATAAATCTGGTAAATTTCATACAAAATGAACAGAAACAGCATATACTATCATAGATCGAATATCATCGATAAAAGGGTTTGTGGTAAACATCTTCGATAAAAAGGTCTCTAATTAGAAAGCATTTGTTATGTACAGTAGTACACCAGCGTTTAAGGTTACGCTAGTCAGCTAAAGGGTTGTTTACCGTTGTGGTTTTGATGACGTAGAATTCGCGTAACTGCTAGAAGAAAAGGATCATGCGAGAAAGTTCAATTGTTTATTTTTGACTGGTCTTCGAGAATATTCTGGGTACGTGAATGTTCTGGAAATTCTTTGGGTATATATATAAGGGCGTGTTTGCCAAATTAAGTTTGGAAGTTTGAGTTTGAATAAAAAGTGTGCTTTAGAGATTGGACATATAATTTGGAAATACTTGCAGCTTCTATATTAAATCTTTCTGTGTTGGAACTTACGTGGACTAACTATATTCTACGTATTAGTTAGAGTCCAAATAGAGAAATCTACATGAAATAGACACGGCAAAGCAGGCGCGTGTCTGCCATTACGCACTTTATGCACGTGCGTAACCTCCGGTCGTAAAAGTCGAAAATTTAAAAGTGCCAAAAACACTAAGAAACCCGATGCCAAACCCGGGTTAGGCATGATGGAAATGATTTCAAAGGTTTCCGTGTTTTAACCTCAATCGAAATTTTGTTTCTAATGATTCATCATGATTAAGTCTATGAAATGGTGCAGTTAGTTCCTCGCAGGTCCGCATTTTACAATTTCCATGTACTTACAAGAAAAGAGCCGACTATATCCAAATATTATGTACACAACGGTTTCTTCCCTTTGTTTACCTACCGCGTAAATTGACACATGGCTTCAGACGAATTCGATCCGCCATATGAAGATGTTTTTTCACCAAACTACAAGATAGCAGACGACAATATTAAAATGTGTCTGCTTACACAGAAATGGAATACTGTTTACCAGTTTATTTTTCCAAAAAGGTATTGATTTTAACAGTGTTACTTTATGCTGTCGTTCAGTACCGGTAGGCTACTGTCAACTTAGTTTACGGGCCAGGGCAGTATTGTTCAGAGCTGACAACATACTAATAGAATTAGCGTCGTTTTTAGAATTGTTTCTCATTCATAAAACTGTGTTGATTCATTCTATCTGTATGGAAAATTGAATAAAAAGCTAAGATTAGGGGAGATGCTGGCCAATTTTCTAATTAAAGGGAGATAACTCGATATACTATATGCACAATATTTAGAACTAAATATTTCCCATTTAAAAGTGTGCCCCCAGTTGGCTATATAGATGTCATTTCTAAATAGAATATGTCGACAAATTTCAAACACATTCATTTAGTTATAAGGCGTAGCTAATTACAAGTTTAAGTATAATGTATCTATTTATTTCGTTTTTAAATAATGTTTATTAGAAATATTTTTACGTGATCAGTTCACATTATATGGTCAGTGTTATTATTGATCATTATTTTAAGCATAGATTTAAACAAAATAGTATCTTTTCTTTGACATAACCTAGGAGTCTAAATATTTTTATTAAATGTACAATGTTGTTTTAGGTACGTTGGTGGAAAGTTCCGACGAATTCAAGCATACTGGTTCAATGACAACTACTGGTTGAGGTATTCGAAGTCTTCCAATGGCGTGTATTGCGGTCCATGCTACCTGTTTGCTGGCGATGTCAAAACAACGTTGATTACAGCACCAGCAACAGACCCAAGTAATATTGGAAAAACAATAGCAAGTCACAACAAAGCAACAGTACATAAGAACTCGATTGAAGCAGCAGACAACTTTCAGAAAATAATGTCTGGTCAAAAACGTGACATTTCTGCGTGCATGTCAACTGCATATAATGCACTTGTTGAGAAAAATAGGAATATATTGAAAGCAATTGTTGAAAGCATAATATTGTGTGGAAAACAACATTTGCCTCTAAGAGGCCACAAAGAAGACCATGGTAATTTTGTAGCCTTGCTAGAATTTCAAGCGAAACACAATCCGTTGCTCCAAGATCATCTGACAAACGGGGACCCAAAAACGAAATATACATCAAACATAATTCAAAATGAATTAATAAACATATGTGGAGACGAAATCAAGCAAAACATTGTATATAATTGCAATTCGTCCCCGTTTTTCGGTTTCATTGCCGATGAAGCTACTGATGTGTCAAGAATAGAACAGATGTCCATCTGTCTTCGCTATTATGACAAGACTTTGCAAAACGTGACAGAAAACTTCATAGGATTTGCCGTCGGGAAGAGTAAGAGGGGTGCAGGCAAGAATACGTGAAAAACACCCGATTGCGTTTTACACGCATTGTAGGGCGCACTACCTCAATCTTGCTATCTGTCACGCTTGTGAAGAACACTTGGTCAGAAATATGATGCAGACGGTGCAGGAAGTAGCTTCCTGTTTTAACATGTTATCAAAGCGTTTGCTAAGATTCCAAGAAGTTCTTGGGGAAGATAAAGGAAGCAAAGAAGCGATGGAAAACAGGACCAAATTACAATCACTATGTGAGACCCGGTGGTCAGCTAGAGCGGACGCTTTGTATACATTCAAATGTTCGCTCAAGACTATCGTCGATACACTAGACGATCTAAGTGTAAACCATGGTGACTCAATAGCAGGACCTTTCACGTTAGCCATTACTCAGTTTGGGTTTATTGTAACTTTGATTGCTGTAGAGTTCATATTGACACAGCTCAAGCCACTGTCTGAAATGTTACAAGATAAAAGCTGTGATCTTGTGAAAGCAGCAAGAGAGGCCAGAGTTGTCAATGAGCTATTGTCAAAGCAAAGAAACAGCGATGAGTTATGGGCAGATCTGTACGGAAAAGCAGTCGGAGTAGCAGCTGATGTGGACGTGCTGCCATCTGTACCTAGAACAGCTTTACGGCAACAACACCGCCCAAACACACCTGCTAGTTCGACATCAGAATACTGGCGCCGTAACATGTTTTTGCCGTTTATGGACCATCTTCAATTAGAACTTTCTGACCGGTTACTAGATGTAGAAGACCGAATGCAAGCACAGCTGCTGATATCGAGCAATACATCTAAGTTAACAGATCTTCATGTCGAAAAGCTCTACAACACATTCGAACATGACCTGCCTGCTACGGAGCGCGAAGAGTTCTATGCCGAGATACGACGGTGGCAGACCAGGTGTAGCCTAGAAGAGGAGCCGGTCAAATCAATAGCGGACACAATTACAGGATTGAATTCCAGTCTTTATCCAAACGTCGCCGCGTGTCTTCACGTTCTTCTAGCAATGCCAGTCTCTACAGCAACAGCCGAACGATCTTTTAGCAACATGCGACGTCTTAAGACGTACCTCAGATCTATCATGACCACAGATAGAATGACCGGTCTGGCTTTGATGGCTATCCACAGGGAACATGAAATTGATGTTGAGAAAGTAATTGATACATTTGCTCGCAGAAAAGAACGGCGTCTTGCGTTCATATTCAATGTGTATAAATGTATAACCCATCTGTTCAACGAATCTAAAATATTAAATGTGTGACACAGAACTGGTAAAAACGACGGTCTTGTTTTACTTATCACAGATTGTGAACGGAACAAAAAAATATTTAAATTGCGGTGTTATAGTAACGGAGTGTGCTAAATAAGATAAATTTAACCTTATAAATAAAATATCATAATATTGTGTTTGTGTAGATAACAATAGATTAATTTGAGTTTAGAATATTGTTGAGGTATTATCAAATGTTCACCCGCAAATGCTAGTACCATTAAATGATTTCACAAATTATATACGATGATTGATTAAAGTACTGAACTTGAACCTCAAAGTGTATGAAGAATCTTTATTTATCATGTTGTAATGATTGATTAAGTACCTAATTTTCCTATAAAACAGTTAATACTTCATAACATGGTTGTTCACAAATCTCCTGATTATTTTATTTAACGGATAATTCTCTTTTTTATATTTGATATTTACACCAAATACATATTTACAACAATTAGATATATTAGTTGGATAAAACGCAACATTATATGGCCAATTATATTTTGTTTTAAGTCAAACAACAGGAATTTACACTTACATTGTTTTATTTTCTCTGTCACTTTTTGGGATTAAAATGACCTTAAAATGCACCTACGCCAGTGTAGCAAAATGAAATTTTCCGGGTGGGGGGGGGGGGGGCATGCCCCCGGACCCCCCTAGGAAAAGTGCGTAACCTTGAGAATGCTCCAGAAACGCGCCTGCGGCAAAGGAGGGAGCGGTAGCGACCGACTGGGCGTGTCTATTTCATGTAGGTGTCTCTATTTGGAATCTAACTTACTTAGTGTTTACGCTAGTTTTCCCCTAATTATCATACCAACCACGCCCATCGTGTTCCAATATATCATCAGCACCAAAAGTAAACTGATTTTGTTTGCTGCATCTACACTTCACGTGATCAACAAACCACGCGCTATCCTTGTCACTGCACCCAGACACATTGGGTATACATGTACATTTGAAAAATTCTGTTACACGACGGGTGTGTAGTTCTAACTCATTTACCACGAGGCATTCACACAGGAAACATGGAAAATAAATTAATTTCGCTCTCAGGGATTTCTTGTTTGAAAACTTCGATAATGAAGACGATGTTTCCTCGTCTACTCAACTGTTGCAAATACCGACTCAACAGCTGATTTTCAAGCAAGAAGGTACTTTTATAAACGATCTACATTACGAAATCTATCTTTTTTATTTTACAATTGTTTTCAATTAAATCTAAATGTTGACCTTAGGTACTTGTTCAATGTATTTAGATAATTACCTTTTTGTCCAACACACGTTTGTAACAAAGTTAACATAATTTTTTTAGATCTACATTTATTTGTGTTTAATAAATAGATCTAGCATTGTATATTGTCTGTTTTCAGAGACCAACCGTCGATTTGCCGATCCTGTCTCTTCCGACGATCTTAAACAGCAATGCAACAGTGCTATTCCAAAGAAAACCCACTAGCAGTGAAATTTATGTTTATTGTTCTTTTTGGATCTTAATGGACACGTGCCATTTTGCTTATCTTTGCCAACATTTCAATCTATAGAATATAGTTTATATGCTGTGTTTTGTTATTTCTTTTGCACACGACACACTCATTTGTACCGTCATGCATATTAATTAGGTAGGCCGGTGTAACAATCCCATGCACATGACGTCACCGTAGAAGGTTTGTTTTATAACAATAATTTCTATAGACTGTTTCTACACGAAATAGAAAGGAGATTTTTTTTAAAATAAAGCATTGTGATTAGTTGAAAAACTACGGTAAACACTAAAGTGACATAAATATTAAAGTTTTGAATTTGGATTATATAATTAACGTTCGTGTATTGTTCTACCTTTGGATTATTTCAACTGTGCTTATCTACGAGGACATTCTACCAATAACTCTTCAGGAATATTCGACGTTGGATTATTAATTGGACTATTAAAGGGACACCTCCTAAAGGGACAAACTGTAAGCTAACATTTATTTTGATTTATGAAATTTTGTCTCATTTATTTGTTGTTTTATTACGCCATAGATTTAATTGTTTATTATAATAAAACATTATTGTACTAGTTTGTTGCTGGCTTATTATTTCTGTTACACCATTTCGTCGTTTAGTAAACGTGCCATTTTATAAATAAACTTATATAGCGACACCGGTCGTAACACATTAAATAATGAATGAGAGAAGGTCGCCGTGTTTTTCTTCTTGACACATATTCATATGATTCGCATAGTATCTGAATACCGGTGGTTTTAGTTCCTGATTTGCATTCTCTTCAACAAGTTGTTCATAGGCTGCATAATTGATGAAAATTGATGTGAATATTTCCGTGGATACTTTCACATCTACTGCCAAATTAAGCTAGCTTAGTACTAATATATTGGCATATAAATCTCTCACCGTAATGGTTGTTGTGTGAGAAATCTTCTTCAATTAACCGTTACAATTTTTAAACAATTGTATGATTCATTAACTTATTTGGGGGCAAGGAACTTTCTTTTATTTATAGTATATGCTTGTAATTATTAATTAATTTCGTGAAAAAAATTAGATACTTAGATATTTTTTAGACTTGTAAATGTAAGGTATTGTGAAAAACTGTCGAAATGAATATGTACTTGTCAGTTTCAATAATTTTGCTTAACTGTTCCTTATGGTATGTGGTTTTATTACTCTGCGTTGTATTATAGAAATGCACCTACCACCCATTTCACAAGGGAATGCTTTTAGCTTTTGACAGTACATTTGTCAGAGCATAATCTGAAATATTATCTTTAAATCCCGGATAAATATGACTCATTGTTCGGCATAGGTTCGTTTTCTTTTCAGCAAAGAACTTTGAGGGATGCTGATATTTTAAAAAAGAATGATTCTTATTAGCACATTAAGAACGAGTTCAGGTTTATGTGATACTTACCGACTTGTAAACTCAGAAAACACGATAGATATTCTTTGGAAAAACAGGGCTAACTTTAGCATAGCGTAACAGAATCGAGGTAAATGTCTTAGTGTATTAAAAACATCTCGTTAAAATCATAACGTGTTGTTCATTTAGTGTGTTATTGTACTTCATGTTTGACATATTTGTTGAGTTAAGTCTTATATATAAACACTTTTGATAATATTTTATGCAGATTTATTTTAGTAGTTTTGTAATGAAAAATTGCCCTACTAATTAGTAGTTAAATACTTTAAATAATACTAGGATTGCAGAAAGACTAAACTATTGCGCCGTTTACTTAGTACAAAGATAAGCCTTGGGTGGGGAAAGAATGAGATAAATAATAACCATTTAGATACAATATACATTTTGTACACCGGGAAAATGTAAAATGGCAACAGAGTGGCACAATTCAGCCCTTGTATGATACATACGTGAACACAAGGCAGGAATCGTGAGACGGTGAACTGTATGAATGACTAGATGGTCAGAAAATATATGCGAGCTAAGGGCGGATGTACAATTTAGTTTGACTATACATATTAGGGGAGCCGGGCGAGAAGAAGGAGAGTGGGTTTAGACGGTCTAGGTAGAAAAGAGCGGATTTGGACGTGTAATAGAGAGGTACGTGTAATCATGCTACACTATTGTTAGATTGTAAAATCTAACTTTCACTTATTAAATTTAATCGCGGGATGATGTCGCGGGATGATGGAGCATTCTACTATGGAGCCCCAATACATCAAAGTTCAGCCAAGGTAGACAACCTAGTTTATCTTATGATTTATAACTCCGAGTTAGCTGTCCGTGTTGAACGTTGATCTCTGGGGTTACTGTTGTCATAAAAGTAACACGCCGCGTGTTACTTTTTAATGTCTTTTATTCGAAGCAGTCGTTAAAATATTTCAGTAGAATAAGGGGGAGAATCATGCAAATAGTCCGAATTAAAGATCTAGATCTCGGATGAACCTCCTATTACAATGGCGCCAAATGAGGGACACACCAAGATCGACGAATGGAATAAAACCCTAGATGTTAGCTACAATTTTCTTCCAGATGCTACAGCAGCGTTCGTGTGTTAAATTTTGAATAAAGTTTGTTCTTTTATTAATAATATATACGAGTGTTTTAAAAGGGCCAATTAGGAAGTATTCAAATAAAAATAGAATGTAATTTAAAGAACTGTTGACAGTGTTCGTGTTCAGCCAAGACAGTTTTCTGGTTGCATTTAAACAAGAGCAAAGGTAAAAACAACAAACAAGCGTGTTTTGATAAAATGCCTTCGTTAGGTTAGGTTAAATGAATGTTTCTACATTGAAATTGAGAGAAAAAAATGAACTCATTTTCTTTATAATTTTGCTTAATTTTCGATAAGTAATCCAAAATGAAGCTTTTCATTAAATTGGATAATTTATTAAATTAGATATTTGTCCTTGTTCATTGTACGATTAAACATTTGTTAATGTCAATTTGTTTATGTGTTTGTTGGGTTTAGTGATCTGTAGACGGTGTCCTCTGGAGACGTGTGCTGCCTTCGCTGTGAGTACACGTACTTTAGTCCTTGCTGGATTGACATGTAAGGTTTATTTATCAGTAAGTATAAAACCAAAAATATACTTTTATCAGTAGATAATTAATCCAAAATAGATTTCACAACAGACACGTCACATTGATGGTTGTCTGAGGTACATGGTAGACATGTGTTGTTTCTTTTTCATTGACGCCGCTCTGGAGAGTGGTGCCTCTTGCGGAAACAATTTTTTGAGACGATAGTGAAGCTGGCAAAAACAGGAAATTACAGCTGTTCTAGAAGACCCCTTTCAGAGAAAAGAACTGAGTATCCGGTTTTCAACATTGTAACTCTTTAATATGTCATCTTATCGACGCGTATTCAATGCCTTGTTAAAAAGTATTGCTAATGCCTCCTTGCGATTGTTATTTTACTGAGCCCTTTATAAATGGGCGTCCTGAGATTGAAACGTTTTACATATTGTTTTTCATATATTTTTATTGTCATTTCTACGAGATTTCCTCCTCAAAGTGATGTATAAAACGTTCATGTTATGTTTGCCTGAAAAGCAGAGTGATTAAATCGGATAAACTCTGATAAAACTCAATGTAGAATCGCGAGCGTTAGTTTAACGTTTCTGCTGTGGTTGCTAATTCGGCCCATATATTACCGTTTGCAACAAACATTTGCAACGGGAAGATTAATTATGCTGGCTTGATCTCGTTACGTCAACATACTGTCAAAATGACCTGTGTGAATGCACTCGGTGTATTTTGGGTAAAGTAGTTCTTCAACATGGCTGTTATGAATACGGAAGTGATTGCTAAAATGAACAAAACAAGTACAAAGAGGTAAACAACAGATTATTTTGGCATTTTTATACATTCTAATAGTTAAAATATGTTTCATGCAAACATTTTGAACTAAATTTTGTAAACGGTCCAGACTTTAACGTAGTGACGTCACACGCTATGTATAATGTTTAACGAAAGCGAAAGTAGCAAAACTTGCTAATCGTATTTTTTTTCCATTTATCTATAAATATCAAGACTTTAAAAGTTTCTGGACATAGAATAAGGTCTTAGAATATGGTTGTTTAGTCATTTATCTTAATTCAATTAGTATTATAATCGAACGTATTTCCAACGCGGAACTATTTTTATGTAGGCACAAATCTCAAATTTTGGGTGAGTTACGAGTCGTAGTATAGAGATGGCTTTAACGTAGTGACGTCACACGCTATGTATAGAATGGGCTTGATCTACGTTTCATTTATATATTATATTATTATTATTATAGACAATAATGTTGGGCTGATTTGGGGCAAGACAATAAGTCGCTGACTGAAAACACTCTGATATATGTGCCATCATACCGTACACTCCTGGCATTAATTAACTTAAATGTTAATCGCGTTTATTTTTTCACAGTTCAATATAATTTCTTATATACAATTTTCGCATTCAAAGTATCATTTGCTGTCGCAAAACAACTGATTATATGTCATATTTCTAGCTTGACAAAATTGGACCAATATATCAACCGGACTGATTATCGTCATTTCTGCTGACGTCTAGTACTCTAATGTGGCATTTTTAAGAGTGCCAGCGGCCTCGATATATAATGCACAGTTGTAAACCTGGTACTTTGTCCTCTATTTAAAACACAAAAGAACTTTTGTTGCAATATTGCAATTGTTACGACCGGTGTCGCTATATAAGATTTACTTATAAAATGGCACGTTTATTAAACGACGAAATGGTGTAACAGAAAGAGAAAACCAGCAACAAACTAGTACAATAATGTTTTATTTTAATAAACACAATTAAATCTATGGCGTAATAAAACAATAATAAATAAACAGACAAAATTGCAGAAAGCAAAACAAATGTTAGCTTACAGTTTGTCCCTTTAGGAGGTGTCCCTTTAATAGTCCAATTAATAATCCAACGTAGAATAATCTGAAGAGTTTTCGGTAGAATGTCCTCGTAGATGAGTACAGTTTAAATAATCCAAACGTGGAACAAAACACGAATGTAAATGATATAATTCCAAATTCAACACTTAAATATTTATATCACTGTAGAATAAAGTAAGTCCACGTATGTTTCAACACAGAAAGATTAAATATAGAAGCTGCAAGTACTTCCAAACTATATGTCCAAACTCTATGTCCAAACTTTCTATCCAAACTTCCTTTAAATCGGCAAACACGCCCTTATATATACCCAAAGAGTTTCTAGAACATTCACGAAACCCAGAACATTCTCGAAACCGAGTTAAACATAAACAAATGAACTTTCTAGCATGATCCCCTTTCTAGCAGTTACACGAATGCTACGTCATCTAAACCACAACGGTAAACAAGCCTTAACCTGACAAGCGTAACCGTAAACGCTGGTATACTACTGTACATAACATAATGTTAGTGCTTCCGTATGCGTGTGTTAAAAATCTTGCTGTATCAGGTAATCCACGTTTTTAAGGCAGTTGTTTCAGAAAATACGAGATGTATTTCGATTCAGAATCAGTACACGCGAGCAGAAATACAATTAGCCAGCCGATAATGTAGCGCCTTAGCTTATTATGCTAAACACAGCACAAGTCTGTTTTGTGCAAACTGTTGAATGAAGATATACCATGTAAACGCATGTAGAAGGTAAATGAAATTTAAACGAAGTTTAATGTGCTTTGATGATTTGAAGTTCAAAACTTACAGAAATACAGAAATACATTGACATATCAGCGGGTGAAGTGCGACGTTAGAGCTCTGTAAAATTGGTTAAAGTACTCCTGTCGGTCTCTTTTGCCGACTGACCGTTCAAAGACGGTACCTGTTCGGTTTGCTTTATTTGTATAATGACACCTCACCGATGTGTTCAACGTTTTACATTTGGCATGCATGTTAATATCTTGTCCTGAACATTTTTTTTCAAATTTTAGTATATGTTTCAGTGCTCATGAGATTTTTACATATTTCCTTGTCAAAATAAATGACAAAACAAACTAAACGCGGAGTTAACGTTTAATATTGACTGGCATCCGTAAGATTTTATGACATAGACTACCTTTACACATTGCATTAGGATGCTATTTTGTTGGCAATGTATCCATTTTCTTCCTATTCAAAAGTAGAAATACAAATATATTGAAATAGTGGACATAAATAAATATCTTCTAAAATCATACAGCTTCATATGCATGGGAAACATTATGCGTTCCAATCCAACAAACCAACTCACTTTTTGTACAAAATAATCTCCAAGCTTTCCGTATATTTTAATTTAATTTATTTTTAATTAAGTCATTTATAATTGAGAAAAAAAATCTCCACATGATTGCATATTCCTCCGAGATTTGAAGCTATGCGAATCTTCTTCGCACAGTATGTTCTGCATGTAAGGCATATTTTCACAATCAAAGCATGAACACAAAGAGAAGTTATTGAACGTAACAAATGTGCACATCGGGGTATTTAAATGTTTAAAAGACATAAGTTTGCATATCCGTCGGAAAGCTTGTCGAAATTTATGTGATTTTATATATTCAGCCTGCGTGTCTTTTATAAAATCCGCCAGACACATTGCGATCACGGAGCGCTCTTTAAACCAGACCTGTGCACTTCAAACGGCAACTGTTGTAGTGTCTCGTCTCGCAGTTTTGCATTACCTTGTGGTAGGCATTTAGCTTGCTGCGACTATCAATTTTAATAAATGTGGTCCTTCTCACATAGTTTTCATATTTTTCCATAGCAGCTTAAATAAATTTTGTCAACGATCAGCAATATAAATGCTTGTGTTTTGTGGTGCTTTTTGTATTCTTTCTTTTGCTTATGTTATGCAGCAACAATGTTAACAAGTTTAAGCAAATAAAAGAAGTGCTTGGAAAATTGTACATGTACATTCTTTAAATGCACCGCTTTACCAATGTAGAACCTTCAAGGATCATTAATTGTTAGTTCTTCGTTCTTTTAAACATCGAGTTCACACAATTTGTAATGTCTTTGGGATGTTCACAATGGAGAAAGGTACACATTCAAATGCCGCATAATACAATACGACATTCCCTAATAATATTCAATTTGATTAATTATCTAGCGAGTGTCTGTCGAATTCAATTTAATTTACATTGTGCCTAAGAATGAAAATTATTCCGCTTTAATAATGATTTTTATTCAAAATAATCATGACAACGATGGGAAAAAAGCATACAATATGTATTAAATCACTAAAATAATGACAGATCTAAGTAGCACAATATGAATACTGGAGGATACGTGGAGAAAATCCCATATACAATCGAGCTAAACTCGACCTTATTCTGGTCAATGTGCATCGAATACATTTATGTATCTGCTTTATAAATATATATTATAATGGGCATTGGTATAAGTCAAAATGTAATATATTTTGTAATGTGTGTAAAAATAAAGTAACATAAAACAACAAAATTAAGAACCATACTAACCATTGATTGAATCACTAATTGCTGGCGCCATTTTTTACAATTTGCTATATACCGTGACATGTACAATGTTCGTATAGACATTTAATTTAACCGCAGGCATGCTATAATTTGAACAGTTTTAAACTGGTCTGAATATTTATTCAACGCCCGAATGAAGATCATAAGAATAGAACCATAGCTTAAAAGAAAGTTTTGTTTGTTTCAATATTTCAAAATGTACGTAAGGTGATTATTGTAAAATGTATTTTAAATTATGTGTTATTTATTTCAATCGTCTAACTAACGAACATTTATTTAGAGTATTTATGTATGGATATCTAGACATAAAGAAATTGGTATTCATGTTTTTGTGACAAACACATTTAACATTTTTAAATGTATTGTCTCTCAAAGTATTTCTGAAAGTAAAGTCCAGAATAATCGTCTACCAACTATCATTTTTGTTATGGGTAATAATAATAAGGAACTATATCAGAATCCTATGAGCCGTGAAACATACACAAAACCTTGAGAAACACAGCACAAATGTATTCACATGCAACCCAAATTTAAAAGGAAGAGCAAATCTGTAATAAATCACTAAACATAGAGCAAACCTAACAGTTTCTGCCTTGGAAATATCAGTCGGCAAAAGGGACCAGGCCTAAACCCTCAAACACAGAGGTCTAACTTCACACGTCCTGAAGGCAAGTAATGCAATAATTTTCAATTATTTAATAAAAAAATGCCATCCCACACAAAACGCCAACGTGGCACGTTTTTGTATCGTTTCTGATTAAAAACCCATTAATTTAATAATGCATCAACGTCTTTTGTGATTGCAACTCGTTATAGAAACAATGAAAGAAAGAATTATATTAAAAGCTTTAGAAATGACATAAATAGAAAACTTCCTCTCGCAATATTTGCAATGAATTTTTTAGCTTTGTGAAATATCTGTTATTGAACAAGCTTGAATTTTTTTTCAGGATAGTTCACTTTTATAAATTTCATACACATGTATATATCATGCCGATAGTGCTTATCTTTTATCAAGCACACAATTTGATCTTACAGTTGACTATATGTATATATTTTTTATATTACCTACAATGTTGGTACAATAATCGTACATGTATATATTTATTTTTTTCATATATACATGTACAAAGAATAATTGTATAACTTATTGCCTATTTCGTTGACTTGTATTGATATCTCTGTTAAAAAAATCTAACGTTGTCAATTTGATAAAACACTATTCACACTCATTCTTAAAGGTACTTACAATCATTTCTTAAGATTATTTCTAAGTAAGCATTGGACAAGAAAGTGGTCTTACTCTCTAAGCAATATATACATGAACGACCAATGACATACAAGAGAAAACACACATATACACACAGCCAATCAGACGCACATACACACACGCCCACACACACTCACACGCACGCACAAACACGCATACACCAGCACACAGGACTATTTTCGACAAAACAAAGTGTTTAATAACTTTTACATTTCATGTTCATATAAAATATGGATCCCTTGGCCACATTCACATTAGCACAGACTTAAATAATATTAACCTAGTTCACAAATGGTGTGCTTCGCCGACGGAAGCCAAATTTCTTTGCCTCTTTTAGCAAGATAGCACGAATGCTTGTTGATGAAGATAAGGTTGTGAACACATTTGCACAATCTATTTATGACTTAATGACTAATTAACTAAATACAAAAAGGCTTTTCCGAATATACCAATTTCTAAAACCAAATCCAGTTGATAACATAACACAATCAAGGACAAGTAATCCTTTTTTTAATTGATACATGTACACTAAAACATACATTTAAAGTCAGAACTTAGGCAAACTTTGTATAAAGCAGCACTCTGCATGCCCAGTCCATACTGTTGTTACATACCTCTTTATCAAAGCACTTGTCGAAGTACACAACGTACTTTGTGGTAAACATATCTTTTAGTAGGAGTGAGAACTAAAAGACTAGTCTCTTAAAACTATCCATCATATGTTATCTGTAAGTAAGTACAACAAATTTAATTAAGATTAAATGAGAGTTTTAACCCGTCTGATACTGGACTAACACACAACATATCACCCCGGTTAGAGATACGAAAAAGCCTATTCTACTACATTACAAACCTCTCGACAGCAACATGTGGCGCATGCACAGAAAACTGCTGCTGCTGCTGCTGAGAAGTGTTGCTGTGCGGAGGTCCTAACTAGTGCCAAGTTAGGTGCCCTATATAAAACATAATTGGATGGGGGCGGAAGAGAATAACAATAGGTAAGTAAGAAAAGGTCCCATCAAAATTTGCACAGATATTTAAATTTTATCTACTAGTAGACAAAAGCAAACAAGGTAAATGTAAATGTGACGAAAACACAGAGACGAGACATAACACACATAAAGAAAAACCATCAGTTACCGCTTTGGAACGGTAGATCGGCAAAAGGGCCGACTGGGGTGCTTAAACCTGGTTTGTGGAGCGCTCCAACCTCGCACTTCCTGAAGGTTTTTCTAGCAAACAAACAGTGTAAATAACAACATCCCGTCAAAGTGAAACAACAGTTAGCACCTGCATCGGGAGTTAAAACATATACATTGAACTTATATACATACATAATAACTGGTAATAAAATAAACTATAAAGATATGTACAGTAGATAAAAGCCTCAGCAACGTAAAAATAAAAATTCCAAACGAGAGATTGGTTTGAAATAAAACAACCCAAGCGCTGATATATTATAAGTTATTATAAGAACAAATAAAACAGCCCAAGCGCTGATATAGAATAAGATCAATTTAAATATGGCATATAATGCCATGACATCATGTTCCGAAAGTGAATTGTAAAAAATACGAAAGAAAACATCGAAATTTAGAAAACAACCTTCCAACAAAATAAAATGTAGTATTGTTAATAGCTAATAAGTTTAAAAAACACACAAAAAACAACAACAAACAAAACAAACAAAAAACAACAACAACAAAAAAAAAGTTCACGAAAAGCCGAGGTTTTATCCGCAGTTGGCATATTATATATAAGAAAGGTACTAAAAATCCCAATGTTATACCTACTGTGCAATCTCACGAAAAGGGTATGGAGACTGCTCAAGTTGTCTCACCTATATAGGGCACGACTAGAGAGATAAAGAGACAAGAATTCCAACAGTTACTGTCCAATTTTGACTTTAAGTCACTGTTTTCATATAGTCTCAACGACCTGTCCGGTCATCGTGTAATTTAAAAACAATGCAAGGCCTTGACTGTAAAGGGGTCAATTGCAAGCAATGCAGTACAACGAAGGATTCCCGGGTCGTAACCGTCGGGAACAAGGTTGCTGTTTTCAGATTGTTGCTGCTCAAAAGAATTTTTACAGAGGCTCTACTGTATACATCAGCTAGATTTACACTTAAAAATAACACATGCTTGAGGAATACCAACGTGTATTTTTCTTTCCGGTAGTTATTTTTGTACTAATTCCATTCAACAGCATCAAGTGAATCTAACAGGTTTTCTATCGTACACAGTTCACAAATACGAAATGTAACCACTGCAGAATAGAGTTAAATGTGAAAAGAGACAAGACAAAGATATGCACATGCAAGACAAGTGTTAAAGGGAGAATAAATCCCTGTGAGGTCATAAAGCAAATCGAGCAAACCTTACCGATACAGCCTTGAAACGGTCAATCGGTAAAAGAGACAGGCCTGGGTGCTTTAACCGGTTTTATAGAGACATAAAATCGGACTTTCTGATGGGTTTCACTAATACAAGCAAAAAAAAAATAAATCTGTCTGATATGATCTATTGTAACTAAATTGTCCTAGCGATAACTTTATTATAAAAATCTGTTATCACGTCATTACGAGAATATAGTGACGTAGTGGAAAAATAATATCCTCATAGTATTTGGAAGAAAGATTAATATTATATATTTAATAATTGATTTGGAAGAGAGAAAAATATTATATATTTTAAAAGACGTCCAAAGGCTTCTTCGTTGTAAATGAAATATGATTTTCGAATAAATAATAAAAAGATGAAAGTAGTGTTAAAATTGTTGTCATTCATCCCATTCAAAACGCATGTTTAAGTACACGAATTATCAACCTGGACATGCCTTATTAAATAACTTACTTATGAACGAATGTTCAGCATGATATCTTTCCAGTTTCATTCAAAAGTCAAAAGAAACATGCCAATAAGTTTACTGTGTCGCTAAGATGACAATTTAAGAAGCTTCGTGGCCAAGGCCCTGTAATACTTCATGATCAGTTTAATTAAACATCAAACAGAAATCCTTCCTGCTGATATCTTTGAACGAACTGACATTGAGGGATAAGTATTTATCTTCGTGAAGATTTGTCAGTTGGATCGATCATGATGGAGTGACATCACTGTCAGATGAGGCTGTCAACAAATTCAGATGCTCTAGGAGTTTTATTATATAGCTGGCAACATCGTGCGTGCGTGTCAAGCGTTATCAAATACGAAACAAAGCTTAATTTTTCCAGGAATGTACATTCTCATTAATACATGCAATCTCCGAAGCTCGTAACTATCTGTGAAGAATGTTTGACTTCCCCAATTGCATTGTTTACATGATGCATTGCATTATTGATGCCTTTATAAAAATATAATATATAAGTGTGTTGGTTCGCTGAACAAATGAACTGTTTAAAGCTTGAAGTCAAAATTTACTTCCTACACAGGTGTGTAGTAAAGGTTGCAAGGTATGAATATAAATGTATGCGTGAAAATAAACAAGGGACGCCTTTCACAGGTAATTAACGAAAATGAGTGTTTTATCCCATTGACCTCCTTTTAGAAATCTATTTTGTCTCTCAATGTCGACAACTGAAATGCTCGGATCTTCCTTTTTTGATTGCATGTAGGCATAATCGAATGCAGTGAAAGCGTGGGTTTGTGTAATTTCGTTTAGACACAGTGTAACATTTGTTTATAACAATTATATCTAATGACTGTGAACGTTTAAAACGTATCCTCGTAAATATACAAATCTACAAAATATTTGGTATAATTCTAGGATAGCAATAATGATGAAAAGCTAGATCAAATAATGTGTCCAATATATGTATAAACACAAACGTATCTGAACATCTTTATTGGGAATGAAGGCGATCATATATTAAGGCCTTTAAGAATTGCGGCACATAGAGACTTTCACTAGCATAAGAACAATAAACATAATTACCGAAATGTAAAAAAAAATTGACGGTCGCCAGGACTTGCAGTAATGATGACTTGTAACTTAAGTTAACTCATGATGTTAGTTTGTAGATGATCAGCGATAGTTAATAATACATATACACATACGCTTCTTTAGATCAGCTTTAATGTGTCCGTTTAATGTTAATCAAAGTCGTTGTTAAGCTATCTGAAATTGCTTGAAATAAAACGTTGTGCAATAAATGTAAACACATTTGAGCACATTAATGAAAATCGAAAGTATATAGTCTAAATAAAGAACAAAATAACATCCATTCAACAATATACACCTGCAACAATTTAAGTTTCATCATTTAAGTTTAATCTACTGTACATATTGTACATATGTTGACAGTTTATTTTATTATTTTGTCAATGTATTAGTTTATTTTATCAGTTTTAACTCACGATGCAGGTGCTTACTATACGTTGTCTCTCTTTGACGGGGTATTTTTATTTACACGTTTAATAGAAACCTTCAGTAAGTTCGAGGTTGGAGCGCTCTACAAACCAGATTAAAGCACCCCTTCGGTCCTTTTGCCCACTGACAGTTCCAAAGCTGTAGTTTTAATTGTTTGTGTGTCCTGTCTCGCCTCTGCGCTTTATCACATTTACACTCACCCTGATTGCCTTTGTCTACAGGATGTTAAGATATAAATATCTGAGGTAATTTTTATAGGACCTTTGCTCATATAACTTTTCATTACGTTTCTTTTTGTCATTGTTAATTATTATTATTATTTATGATGTGGATGATGATGATGAGGAGGAGGATGAGAATGATGATGATGATGATAATAATATTAATAATAATAATAACAATAAAAAATAAATAAATAATAATAATAATAATAATAATAATAATAATAATTATAATAATAATAATAATAATAATAATAATAATAATAATAATAATAATAATAGTATAGCTTTACATGTATTTAGCGAAGATAACACATTGAGCAATACAAAACATATTTGTACTATCTTATCTTACATATACTCGTAGTAAGTCAAAGAAAAAAATAACTTGCATCATGCAGTCCTATGGAGGTAAACTGCATGTATGAAACTACAAATAAATAATACATTTCGATCAAGGTCAGTGCTTTTAAAAGTATGCAAAGTGTATTGTTATAAAGACTGACTGCTAAATTCCATCGAACAAGAGATTTGTGTTACGTCATAAAAAGACCTGCACATGTCATTGTTGCTGTATAATCTAACAAATCTTTCATCAGTAGTGGTCATCCGCCAACACGTTTATATAGATGACAAATAAAACATAAACCGGCTATCTCTAAACAGTATAACATATATATAAGCCCTATTCCCGGTTAATGATCTCTGTTGTTCTGAACATGTTTTATTCTTAAATATATTGCAAATATATATTTACATAGTATCTGTTTTATTACATATGGCAAGGCAGCTCCTACTTAACTTATATAATCTGCATAATCACACACTTGATAAAACATCAAATGGAATATTCTTACTTGCGAACAACAAAGAAATCAGGACCCCATTTTCACAGTCTCTCTGTCTGAAAGAATCTTGAAATTGAAGCCAGACTTCCTCCTTAATACACGGAACCTGAAAACTGAAGCCATGCAAATCCAGACTTCCTCCTTATTACACGAAACCTGAAAACTGAAGCCATGCAAATCCAGACTTCCTCCTTAATACACGGAACCTGAAAACTGAAGAAATGCAAATCCAGACTTCCTCCTTAAAACACGGAACCTGAAAACTAAAGCCATGCAAATCAAGATTTCTTCTTTAATACACAGTTTTACTATCAGCATGCGAAGTGACGACGGACCCTTAAAATTGAAGCCGGGCAAGCAATCGAAGTGACCACGAAGGAACCTTCAAACCGAAACCATGCACATCAAGACATTTCTTAATACGAGGATTAAACTGCCTTACTTTTATTGACGAACGTGCAGTACGCGACGGCCATTTACACTCCATCTCCGATTTTTTTTTGCTATAGATTCAACAATTTCTTTTACAATCAAGAATTTTTTGCAGATTTTCTAAGAGAGTTAATAATTTTCCCCTCATTCCAATACGATGTATTTTAAATGACGTCACTACTTTCTTTTGATTGACATCACCAGCTCATTCAAACGTCATAACTTTGACAGATTTGATATATGAAATTGCTTTTCGAGATACCCCTCAAGAAAGTACTAGGTCAGAACTCTGTCATACCGACTTGAGCACCACAGTCGGCCCATTTACCGACTGACCGTTCTGAAGTGGTGACTGTGGGTAGTTTTTTTGCCTATTTTATATAATATTTCGTTTCAGTTTTGTTGTTAGTTTTAAATTCAATTGGCGTGCGAATACTGTTGTCCTGTGCCTTGACAAGTTGTAATTTATGTTGACCTTGTCGTAGTTTCTATCTTATGTTTCATCTTTAATTTAGACACATTTAATAATGTCTTGCCAGCAGTACCACGTGGTACTCTAACTAAATAAGTTTTTACATGATTGCAATGCACTCATCGTCAATCAACATAAGGTCCTTGGTTAAGAAACTAAAAGAATTTTAAGAACGAATGACAAAAATATACAAGCAGCTATTTGGTATGCTTAACAATAATTCCCCGAGGTGGCGTTCCTCAGACGCCACAAATGCAAAGTGTTTACATCTGCATTGGAACGTTATAAAACCATTAAACAAACTGCCAGGCCATTTACGATCATTCCAATCCATGTACGTCAGAAGAAATCGTCTCGTTCTAATATAAAACAACATAAATATCATATCCAGTCTGACTCTAGTCCTTGCACTGCATGTTGAAGTTTGCAAGGCATTGCCCGTTATAAGCCAAATTAGATAGAAAATAAAAGCGTCTAATAGGATTCCGCCATCTTGATATTGAAAATTTATGGTTCATTTCTTCAAGGAACTTTTCACGGTTTCGTTTATTAACCATGGTCGTGAATGCACCTTCACATTTTAACAGTAGACTGGATGTTGTTTTTTTCTGCAGAAGTCTCTATCCGTTTTGCGTATTAGACATTTATAGTCCAATGAGTTACATGGTTTGCATTTTAAATTTATGAAAAATACAGAACATTTAACGTGTTTTCAGTGCGCTGAGAATATTGAAAAAAAATCATAGCGACTGAGGGTGGCAAACTAACTCTGTGTGTACCAACCAGTCGTGTAACTACCCTTATATTTGCTTGAAATGATGCAAGAGTGCTATACCTCAACCATTTTAGGACTTTGCTATGTCGCTGCAAAAGTTCGTATCCGGGGCCTCCTGGAGATGAAGCTCTACCGATTGGCTTATTGTTATTGTTAGATAACATGAAGCTGTGATTGTGTATCCATATCTGGCACTGACAGCCAGCATTACAGCGTTATTTGGCATAGATGGACGAATTAATCATGTTGTCTATGGTAGAAAAAGAAAAGTCAGCGACCGCTAGTACTCTTGATGCATTTCCTGTTTAGTGAATGCACAGGGCAAATACACACACGGAATATTGTCAATGCCACGTGGTGCTGCTAGCTGCGGAAGCCCTCGTTCGTCGCACTTTCCAAAAAAAAACCCTCACTACACGCAAAACATCATCGTACTTGTTGCGTGTTTGGGTGATTGTTACCTGCGTTACCATGAACGCGAACCGTGACGCCATGTGTGTTCATGCGTTTTCTAAGGAGTGCTTACCAATGTTGTGGTACAAAAGAAAGGTTCTTCTACAGGCCTGTTTTTATTTTACCATAAATATATGAACATCTTGGTGTTTATTTCCTTTGCAAGTTTCATCACCATTTGTCCGACTAACTGCACTCATGACTCTAATGTCTTTCTCGTCTTTCGATAGCTCGCATGAAAGCAATATGTTTTCAACTATGACTTCTTTTGTAAGTTTAGTATTGCACTTTCTCTTGCATCCACATCCTTCTAACACATATTTATAAACAGTAGCATCGTCATAACTACATGTATCAAGCTCATCACATTTGTAGTCACTGCCGACGTCATTGCTACTTCTTGCGTTCTCGTAGGACGACGCCAACACCCGCACTCTTCCCTCAACCACCTGCTCCACAGTATCCACAATGGCACCCTTGCACTTATCTTCACTCTCAACTTCTTCGTCAGTCTATGAACAACATGGGGTAGGAAATGGCGTTCTGCCAAAGTGATCTGACAAAATAGATTCCAATTCCTGAATTATATATATATCTTTTTTTAATGACATTATTATCCCCAAATGCTCCCCAGGCCTCAGATGAGTATGTTAATATTGGTATTATTGTGTGATCAAATAATTTCATGATCAAATCTATAGGAAAAGAAATGTTGTTTATTCTAATATACATGAAGTGCATGGCTTTGGTTGCTTGTTCTGGGTCTTTGCTTTATAGAAGCTTCCAGATTGAGACAGATATGTGCCAAGATATTTGTAATGTTGTACAATTTTTAGTTCAGAGTTGCCTATTTTGAATTGATATTGTTGGGTATTTCTTGCTCCAAATATTTGGACTTTTATTTTGGAAATGTTAATATTTAATTTCCAGTCATCACAATAGTCAATGAAATCATTGATTCATTTTTAAAGTGAAGTGGCATCTTCAGCCAATAATATTGTATCATCAGCATAAAGCAAGATAAGTATTTTTAAAGTTGGCAGCACAGTATTTGATACATTGTTGAAATTGAATGCATTATTTGATTTACTTGCAAGAGCATCTTCCAGGTCATTAAGAAAAGGAGTGAAAAACACACGTGACAGGTTTTTGTCTTGTCTCACGCCTATTAAGCAGTCAAAGAAGGCAGATCTGTTAGGAGTGGTTTGAGCACCAGGTGCAATATTGTATGTTGTTCGGTTACTCTGTTATTGAATTTCTGCATCTTTAGTTATATGGTTGTTTGGTGAAATTTGCACACATGATTTGATGTTTGAGTACATATTATGAACAACTTTAAAAAATTCCACTTATGTTGTTTCTGAGGAGTTTCTGCCATAACCCGTATCGCCACACAGAGTTGAATGCTTTAGAGAAGTCAATATAGCAAGAAAATAATTTCTTTTTAAAATGTCTCAGAATTTCAATGATTGAATTTAATGTGAAAATATGATCTGTTGTTGAATAATGCTGTCTAAACCCTGCTTGATTTTCATGAAGGATTGCATTTTCTTGAAAGAATTAATTCAGTCTTTCATTTAAAACTGATGTAAACAGTTTTTCCTACACATGAGAGAAGAGTTATTGGTCTGTTATTATCTGGATCTTTGCTATTTCCTTTATTCTTGTATATTAGAATGATTATGCCTTCTGACCAGTGTGCTCGGATTATTCCAGAGTCTAATATTAAGTTGAAAAGTCCGACATATATAGGCATCATAACTATCTTGGAGCTTTTAATGTATTCATTTAATATACAATCTATTCCTGGTGATTTGTTATTTTTAAGATTTTCAATGCATTCGAGTATTTCTTCCTCTGTAAATTGTGAATTAATTGAGCTATTTTCATTTATTGTTATATTGTAAATATCAATATTGCTGTCATTGTCATGGTTATTAGTATTTAGGCCTTTAAAGTGATTATACAAAGCCTGCAGGTCAGGATGTTCTACTGTAGATTTACTTTTAATTCTGTTTAATATTTTCAAGTAGTCTATGGGCCTTTTGCTATGAAGTGATCTTAATTTTGTTTCTCTTTCTTTATTATATTTATTTATGTATTTATTCATGGTTGCTTTATAGGCTTTTGGTGTATTTGTCATGTTTGTTTTGTTGTTTGCACATGGGTGTTTGTAATACTTTTTTTTTGGCCTTGTTGTATGCTTTTTGGCCTTTTTGCACTCATGGGCCATACCATTTGTGTTTATTGTTGTTAACTGGCTGGTGCCTTCTTGTATAAGTGAATTATTTGTGGGCGCCATTGTTAAACATTAATGCTAATTTCATTGATATTTCATCCATTAAGACTTGCGTTGTTTTAACCTCTGCGGCTTGAAGCATGGTTAAGAGGTCTTGTGTATCAATGTTTTGTACAAAGGTATCTTGTTGTAAATGTTCCCAAAGTCTGTTAGTTTGGCTTTTGTTTGGAAGTTTTTGTTTTGTATTTGCTACTTGTGAGAAAATTGATATTACAATGAAGCACTGATGACCATCAGAGAACAAGGCATCTAACTCTTTAATTTCAAAGTTAGCAATTACTTTATAGGCTTTAATGCTAGCAATGTAATAATCCAGTACAGATGTATGTCTGAATATAAAATTACTAGAACTAGTGTGTTCAAATCTACCATTCACTATAATCAGATTATTAATCTTGCGTGTATTAAGTAGTCTGTGGCCATGGTTATTAACCTTTCTATCCATTGACTTTCAGTCGAAAGGAATATTATTTTGCTGTAGTTATAACTCTTGGCCCCAAAAATCTGGGTATCAAAATCAAGTTCAAATTGGTCAGAAAAAAAGCATCATTCTTTGTATAATCAGGCAGTAATGCTGTCTGAGCTTTTAAGTCTCTACATAAAAGCAAATACTCATAATCACATGACATTAGGCTTATTTCATTTTCAAAGAGGTCATATTCTGCATTATTATAAAATCTAGATGGTACTGGGGGCACATAAGTTACTCCAAACATTGTATCATGTTTAAAATCTGTTAATGATTTTCTGACTTTAACCCACATGACATAATTAATTCTACATTTTTAACAAGATCATTGTGAACGAAGGCTCAGATTCCTCCTGACTTTCGAACGTACTTTTGCTTTCTGGGTTTACCAAGAAATGTATAGTCTGGTATAGATATGACATCATAAATGTCACGTTTTGTTTCACATACAAATAAAATGTCATCTTTGGAAACAAGTTCGTGAAAATCTGGGAACATAATTCTTCTTCTTAGACCACACACATTTAACACTGAAGTTCGTAGTGGGATATTTTGCTTACCATGTATAGTATTATTTTATGATTCAATTGTGTTAGAAGAATTGTTAGCGTCAATATTATAGTTATGAGGAGTAACATCTGTGTCTCTTTCAGTTTCCCTACTGTTAAATGTTCAAGGTGCAGGATTTCCCGCAGATTCCTACTTATTATTTTTTTAGACTTCTTCTTTTTCTTTAGTTTACTTCGGACATTTTCGGATACCTTTGGCGTACTGCGCTCACGAAGCCTGTTCTCAAGTCCGGCCATCATTCGGCTATAATCGTCAGTTGGGTAAGCCGAGTCATCGCTGACGTCACTACCTTCGTCACCGGAAGAAGTGTCGACTTCATAGCTATCATCGTCAGCGATCGTCTCTATTATAGCGTTAAGTGGCTGACCATGGGCACTATGTGATTGGTTTGCTGATGCGGAAGATTGTTGAGCGGTACCGGTGTTGTACCCGTGGTCGACGCGATTCTTTTGGAGAGATGAGCCCCAAAACGGGAACTCGTCCCTCACAACACGTTTATTCACAATAAGTTTCGCTGGATGCCCATTAGGTACAGTTCCCACGTTTTCTGCTTTTGCTTTCTTATAGTCGGCCCAAAGACGAGCTCTGGCTTGTATAATTTCTATGGGTTAGTCGCGATTTATTCCAAAGTCATGTTTCCCCTTCAAACGGTGGGCATTTGACAAAATCAGTTCGACATCCATACAGTCACGAAAACAGACTATAATGGGGCGGGGCTTTTTGCCTTCAATGTCATGTTTACGAACGATCGGTTTGCCGAGTCGATGTGCTCGCTGAATACACATACTATCAGGGTCAAGGGCGAGATGTTCGTGTATAAATTGTTTGATGATTGCCTTACAGTTTTCACTAACCAATACTTCTGGAATGCCTCTGAATATTAGATTGTTACGCCGGGCTCTGGCTTCACTATCAATTGAGTGGTATGCTAGAGTTGTAATGCGAATTTTCATTTCCGTGTAATCGCTGGCTAAACCATGCAAGAGAGGCTCTAGCTTTTGTAAACACGAGTCAACATTATTGACCTTGACCATCATGTCAAATAAAGTAACCAGTTTGCCATCGAACGACATGTTTTTAAATGATTCTTTAGTCACATTTGGGCCTGTTGCTACCTTCTGCCTGTCGTGGCTCGAACGACCCACCTGTAGACCTCAGCCTACGTTTTGACGTTACAACTTGAAATCCGTTCTCACCTCCATTGTTTTGGCTACATGTTGTGGGTGTGGGAGGGGTATCGGCAGATGAAAAAATACCTGAAATACCTGTTTATCGACCTGAAGCCTTTGATGTTTTGTCCATTTTCTGTGCGGCTGACTTCCAACTATATAGATGATGCACCGGCGCTAGGATAGTGCTTTGTATAGCACACCAATTAGGTAAAACCTCGATTTTTTTCTTCCCTCGACAACAAAGTGACCTCACTCCGCCATGTCACCTGACCTCTCTCTCTCTCTCTCTCTCTCTCTCGTTCTAACGATAACTGTCCGGTTTAGGCGACTTGCCACATTGGCTCGTTTTTCAACTAATGGTTCCACAGGCATAAGAGCATTAGAAAGATTAATGACCTCGTTACGGTGGGCTGATAACTACGTAAGGACGAAGGATTATTTAGCTTTCGTGTATTATTCACTTTCTCTACGAATACTGCACATTTATATTTTTTTTTCGAGACAGAATGTCTGGTGAAACTGGTCATACTAAAACGTCATAATCTCTTAATATATTACGGAAATATGAACGAAATTGTGTTACTGCCCTTTTAAGTTTAAAAACATCATATTTCCAAACATAGCATTATGGAATTAATTAATTTATTCATTTAATTAATTAATTTATTAATAAGTTTCAATAAGTATTCAATGATTCTCAAATCATTTAGTCGGACTAGTTATATATCCATCCATTTGCCGAACATTGCGCTTTCTTTTCCGCAGTTCATACAATGTGATTCAACGAATGTCTTCGCTTTTACTTACGTACATTTATAAAAAATGGCTGATTATGAATACGTAAAAATAAAACGGTCCCTCTGAGAAAAAAACATATATTATAAATTGAACTTCAACTAGACATAGGCACATACACAAAACTAAAGTAAATGAGACGAATTCGGAGACATTTGACAGATATGTAAAGCTGTTGGCTCCACCTTTGAAGGGCCGGTTTGCAAAAAAAACAGACGGTTATGCTTTTATTTGGTTTACGAAGACTTCTTACATCGCACTTCCTGAACTGTTTGTCGTTGTTGTTTTTCGATAGGAAACAGTAGCAAACAAAAATATCACATCGAAGGAAGACAGTAAGTATATACATTGAAAAGAATAACTGAAAATAAATAATGCTATTTACATGTGTATAATCGGTAGAGAATAAATCAGGTTTTTACTATTCAATGTGTCTTAAAATTAATAAAGGTTAGTAACCAACCCAAGCCAAATATTACGTATTCAGCTTTTTCCTATTTGTATGTTTATTCGAATTACGACGGTGGTTTTCGGGCACAAATAAAAGTCTGGTACCGACATTAATATCACACAGATTCTAAGGCACATAAACAGTCAATTTTATCTTTTACATCAGCACATTATCTTTCAGTCGAGATACATGGTTAGGTCTTTAACTGGCAATACGGATTGTGCGAGCATTCTCTTTCAGACGAATGTCGACAGCCAAGGTGGGAAACAGACAGTTAGGTTTGTAAGTTTCTTTGTTTGCCTCCAGGAACACTGATATAACTCAGATAATGTTTGAAACCTTACTTTCCATTAAAACAAAGTGCTTATGATGCACAATAACCCATTGAACGAAGGAAGTCGTTTTGAAATTGCTTTTGAAACGAATCATACAAAAAAAATCAAACTGACTGTCAAAACTTTATATTAAATACCTGAGAATGCGTTTAAATACGTGCACTGGGAAGAACTCATGTGTTGTACCTTTGTTATAATTTTATATTCTACTAAAGGTTATATAAATTAATTACTAAATACACCACTGGGACGTTACATATAACAAGCACATTGTAAAATAGTATTAACAATAGAATGAGTCAATTTGGCATAAGCTTCTTATGTTATTTAACTTGAGCATCCTGTAAAAATATCCAGTTTAAAATGTTTTTCAGATTTGGAAAAAAACATAGTCACTCATTGAGAACCCGAGCAAACGATTACAGGAACATTGTTTGCATAATGTATTCGCATAATAGGCATGGAAATTTGTCTCCAATGACAAAACAACAGGAAATTAGCTTTTTATCATAATGAAAGTCGTTCACAAGGATAAAATGATTAACATGGATAGTCGATCTTAATAATATGATAATAGACCAAGTCGTTTTTATCAAGTAAATAAAAGTACAATTTCAGTTTCGTTCACATGTCATTAAATGAATGAGTTTCAAATGCAATATTTGAAGAAAGGTATATACCAAAATGTCTTATAAAAGATAAAGTGCGCATAGTTTGTCATTTCAGCGGAAATATAGATAAGTAATGTAGACAACCATTGATCATAAAAGATAATTGCGAACCATCCATGAATTTGTGATGTTTTGGCAAACCAATTTCCCATGTGTATGTGTATACTTGCAATATAATAATTAGTTTTATTATGCATACACCAAATAAACTTTTTTTTCATTGAAATATTTATTGAATAACATAGTTTGTCCAAAATGGATTATGTATATCTAACTAACGTGTACATTTAAATGCATTTTATCACTATAAAATGGGTACAGAAGTCATTGATGCTCGTCGTAAATATAATTTGATTAACTTGATTTGCTGTCGTAAGATCGGTCAATGTTCTGAGACGAGTAATTCTCATGTGTATCTACCTGACATTTCAGGAGTTTTTTCTTTAAAAATGATTTTTTATGTATTTTTATAATCATGATGTATGATGAGTCTAAAAATGTCGTCGTAAATGTTCAAACTGACGATGTTATCTAAATTTAAGAAGTGAAATGATATTACTTTAATTCAAATGTTTTATATCAATTTAATATAAATTTATATAAATTTAATAATTTTATATTAGTTTAATTCAATAATGTGATATTAATTAAATTCAATAATTTTACTATTTGCGATAGGAATACAAATATGTCGGATTTAAATAAAAGATCTAAATAGAAAGCAAATCAGTTGACAGATTAATCGTAAATTAATTAATTAATTGTATCAATTTAAGTTAGGTAACAACTTTGATCATCCTTATTGTTCCATTGTTCTAAGTACCCTAAAATCGTATTCTTACGATATAAAATACAACAGACAAAGCAACAAGGTTGTTTTGAAAAAAAATAATTAGGATAATAATTTAATGTTTACTAAAACGATTTAGCAATTACCGTTCTGTGATTAGTCTTTAGGTGGTAAATCTGTTCATCGGTATAAAAATAACTTCAAAATATGAGACACGAGCTCAGACTTTGTTGTTCAGCTGTAGCTCAGACTGGTCTCGCAGAGCTTTAAATAAATGGGTTATGTGGCATCTTGTTGTATAGAAATCGATGGGGAATACTTGGAGAAGGAATGACGTGGACGTCGTTAATCATATTGTTAGCTGCGCCGCTGCACGTACGGTCATGTTTGTTATATGTAGGCAATATGTAGGCAATTCACATTCTGTTTACTGTATCCGAGTGCAATTTGCTGCTTATATTGAATATGACCGATTTGATTACGAACATTTTGGATATACCCTCGTACTTGAGAATTTTTTGTGCAGGCAAAAACAACCGTAAATTTCACTTTGTATTTGCTACATCATGTAGAAATTAAAATCTAGAATAAGTATAATTAATAGACGAGTTATAATAATTAAGTAACTTCAATTAATAAAATCGCCAATGGTTCACATCTGCAGTGAATACGGAGACATGATCTTCAAAAGGGAAAATAAAATTAATTTGTGTGAATGACTTAAAATATAATATAAAATAGATATTAGTGTATTTCCTTTGAAGGACATTGGACTTTGGTTCCTCAATTTCATCTTCACATATACAGGATGCTACAGCCATTTACTATTATCTGGTCAGTTTTTCTTGGTTCGAAAAGTTAATTTCATTTACAAACAACAATTGTTGTGTAGTTCTTCTAATCGAAATATTACCTCTCTCTTCTAAACACTATTTGGACATTATATTTTAATGACGTCACTACTTTCGTCCTAACTTCTCAGAGACAATGCCAATGTTTTGGCATTTTTTATGCAAATAGATCGGTTTTCTTAAATTGCTTGCTTTTGAGAACCCGTCAGGGAGTGCGACGTTAGAGCTCCGTAAAACCAGTTTAAGCACCCCAGTCGGTCCACATTGCCGACTCACCGTTCCAAGGCGGTAACTGTCGGAGGACTTTGTCATACATTCTTATTCATGATCACAACACTATTATTTGTACAGTGTGGCAGTCGTTAAAAGGTCCCCCGTGCATATTATCTATGTCTTCATTTAATTCATCCTATTAGGATTGTTACGTGCATGTCTTTTGAGAAACATTGGCCTTTGGTTCCTCAATTCTATCTTCAAATGGACAGAATGCTGAAACCATTTACTCTTCTCTGGTAATTATTTCTTGGTTCAGAAAATTAATTTCATTTACAATCCACATTTTTGTGCCTGTCTTCTTATCGAAATAATACCGCTCTCTCTTCTTAACACTATGTGGACAGTTTTTATCAATGGCGATAATTGTCCTATCTTGTTAAATGGCCCCTCACAGATTTGTTCTTACATTTCCATTTGGCTTGCATGTGAATACCCTTGTCCTGTGCTTTTACTTTAAATTTTGGTGTGTGTTGCAATGCTCATAAGACTTTGTCATATATCCGTATTTTACTTACATGCATTATGTATTATGCTACAAATATAAAACAAACTATAGTTTAGACAAATAGTGCTCGAAGTATCCAGTGTTAATAGATCCGACAAAAATCCTCGATGTTCCATGGATAACCTTTCCATTTCCTGGTTTCTTAACGTAACGTTTCAGGCTATACACATATTTGACAACACACAGTTTATTATGAGCTTATTCGCGATGTACGTATAAAATGTTGGCATTTAATCATTGCATGACCCTCTGAACCGCATAAACGCAAGCGATCAATTCCATCACGAGGTAATTCTCGAAAAGAAGCGAATAATACACATTTAAAGCAGTCGTCGCTGCTTCGAAATTTATATTGGATTGTATATGACGTTATTTGCAACTTTTGTAAAACTGTAACGTCATCTTCGTTTAATAGGAACAATACGGTATTTCGCGATGCTTAGAATTTCCAATGGCAGTCGTTCTGATATTCAGTCGGACTGACAGTGTGTCAGCATTTGGTAAGTAGGTCAAAAGTGGGGCTAGACAGCTACGCCGAAAAATGTACTGTCAGTTGAAATATTAAACATAGCTACGAGTTCGCATTTTTAAACACTCGGACTGGCCAAAATTAGTGCGCATGCAAATTAAAACTTTGCTGCAATTTCCCTTGATATAATTAGTATCGTATATGTATCATAGAATTATGCCTCATAGAATTAGCTCGAAGATGACCTTGAATACCTCTCATAAATGATTGTTGTAAATAAAGTGTCTTAATGTTTCATAACAATAGAACTATAAATAATTAATTAACCAAGAGATTTTTCACGTATTCTAGTACTTTGATATCTTCATTGAAGGCGTCAAGTTAAGTCTAATCTTAATTTCTTCTCCTAATAAATTGTCATTTATTGCGGCATAAATAACACGAGTCATTGCACTGCAAAATCAATCTTAAAAGATTGACTGATACATATTACATAATGTTACATTATCATTGTTTCTACAAATATTTAAGTCCGGGTATTTAAACGATAGTTTTCGTCAACCAAAACATAAAAAAATCATACATTCTAAGTGAATACAATCGAAGCGATCGAGACATGTGAATGCTCTCTCTATTCGATGGTATACACAGTTGTTTTATTTGAACCCGTCGTACAACGTTACTTTACACATGAGTCATGGTTAATCTGGTGGTTGGGTATTTTGTAAAAAAGTAAATTTAATCTCTTCACAGTTAACCAATTCTTGGTTAAATGAAACCAGAATCCCAGTGGAATGTTAAATTATAAAAAAGGTAAAAATGGCTACTCTTTTATTCAATAAGAATGTTGCACTTTTGCTTTAAATTGTGTTTGGAATTTCATTTCAATAAGCAAACAGATACTTTTTATACAAATAGGTAACCCCTTTTGTTTACACATTACATGTACTAAGCTGTCTTCTTGTTTATGTTTGTTGGATTACCGATGGTGTTTAGTAATTTGAAGCAAGTTTTTTTAACTTAAACAATTTACACGTATGTCGGTATATTTCTAATCGGACTCTTTTAAAATGTGCACAGAATAAATTACAATACACAGTTATGACATGAAAGTCAACTGCAATCAGAAACAACAAGAAAACAGCCACACTTCATTAACCATTCCATTTGCATCGCTAACTAATTGACTGTCATTCTCGCACTAAACAAATTAAATTGTGCATTTGTTTTTTTTTTTGTTTTTTTTTTAACGAGCAGTATATAAAAATGGTAGCATTTCAAAATTAATAGCCTTCGACACGGTAAAAATATTTAATACTATATTAGGCATCCACTGCCGACTAATATCTTTATAGATTCCAGGAGAACATGTGGACAGTTATCAAAGTACGGCAACCGATTTATGTCCAAGGTTCGTGTCTTAAATCATGTGACATCGAAAAATCTTATCAGATGTAGCAATTCGAAGTTATATTCAAACAGAAATGATGCTGGTTCATTGCAATATTTTACTTTTATTTATTTTTTTTATTTTTTTTTAATATGCACAATAGACTGGAGATTAGACAATGACGTTGTGAGATACAGTTTAACCGTCAAAGAAGAACAGATTTTCTCTGATGGCTACATGTTCCAATCAGCAAACTGCCCACTATTTGTTAAACCGAACTATTATTGCAAACATTGTAAAAGTCATATTGCCTTATGCCTTATATATAATTGTATTAGGCAAATGTCTGTTTAGAAAGTTCTTACCTTTGATATCCGAAGGTGTATGATTTAGATGTTATAATGGCTTCCACATATTACTGTAGCGCGTTCGTTGAACTATCTTCATTTTAATTGTTCGCGTGTGTATGATTTTGGTTCAACTTACTGAGTACTACTCAATCATACCCGCTGGAACAAGAATAATACAAAGTAGTCCACTTAGCAAGATCACGTATTTTTAATATAAACTAGTAAGAACATGTTCGGCACTCACCAATAGATCGTTCTTTTACATTCCGGTATTCGAGTTTCACATTTCTATGTAACGGTTTATGATCATTCAGGACATCGAAATAGGGTTAGTTGTTCATTTAACCACTTTTCTTATGTATCGGTTCAAAGAATGCCCATAAACTACATGTAATTTGGGTATACGCCAGTAATTAATTGGCTATATTTTGCATCTATAACCATAGACAACTGTCACAAATTTCTATTTGGGTAGTTTGTATGTGCCAAAGCAGTTTATTTATTTATTTTTATTTTTTTGTCGGCGGGCATAGGGGATGGCGTTGTGCGGGTGGTTAAGGCACATCGACACTTGATAGGTCATACAGATCCGAACAATTCAGTTTATGTATGATGTTTTTGCAAAACCATTTTCGTATGGTTCTGGGATATGCAAATTTGCTTACACTGTATCTGGTACACGTATCTTACAGGGTAGTGATTTATAACTTTTCGCGGTATAATAAATTTGACAGCGACCCTGATTGCGTACAGCAAAATTGAAAAGGCTGTAATGCTATGCGGTCAGATGATGGGATCAATTCCTGTCTTAATTGAAATCATGTAATAAATTGAAACAAAAATATCCCCTTTAATTCCTCCCGATAATTGTCAGTAGGATAACAAGTTAAGTTTGCATCTTATTCTATTCCTTCTTGGTTGTTCAGTATTGTTTATCCGGTCAGCATGGTCGATCCCTGCTATTAGTTAGCTATAATTGGTTTCAGATCGCTTTCTTATTGTTAATGTCTCTTCAAACGATTATTGTATGTTCGTCAAGGCCAATATAAATAATTAAAGTAACATTGGTATTCTGGGCATGATTAAACTTTAATGAAGCTCATTAAAATTAATTAACTAATTGATTCTTTGTAAACTGCAGACTAACCAGATTTTATTTTATGTAATCGAATAATAACTGATTGTTCACTATAAGGACCTCTAAATTAACGTTACGAAAATTCCAGGAACATTTTTCAGAAGGTTTACCCATTTACATTTGGCTTGCATAAATACCCTTTTCCTGTGCCTTTTCAAAGTTTAGCATATGTTGCAATGCTTTTAGGACATCGTCATAGTTCCTATCTTTGTAAATAGGCTTGACAAAAAAAAGAAACAAACTTGGTGTACTTACAATTTGTGCTAATGAAACAAGCAACTAATTAATACATGTAGAAGCAAAGGCAAAGTAAAAAGACACGATCCTAAGCAAAGCAACTTACTTATAGTTGTAATATTTGTATAACACTTTTTATGCAATGATTTTATCAAATTCTGCTCTAAATAATTGCAAGTACTCAATGTGCAGAAAAAACAAAGCATGGTCAAAAGAAGACGAAGGCAATATTTGATTCGTAAACAGTTAGATTCTTTTCAGTTTGAAATGGAAAAAAACGTACATATGTACATACTCATTTTACCAATTCCCTCTCTAGTCCTCGAAGTCATCCGTAATGATGCTGCATATAAAGCCATATCGGCATTCTTAAGCCATCAAAGACATTATATATTCCTTCTCGCCAAGCCCATATCTTAACTGACAGCTGCAATGAAACATCGCTGACAAAAAGTTATCTGCACCGAGTAGGATTCACTCCCGGGTCGACGGAATGGGAAGCCAAATACCGTAACCATTACGTTTAAGGTCAAACTCAATGATTGCATTAGTAAGATGTACGCGGTCAGGTTCCGAAATGTGAGCCGTAAGTTATAGGGCAAATCATTATAAATCTGGTAAACTTCATACAAAATGAATAGAGACAGCACATGCTTTCATAGCTCAAATATCATCGATAAAGAGGTTTGTGGTCTTACTTAAAACGTTAATCTCTTCGATAATTGGGACTTAGAAAGCAGTAAATGATAAATGTAAGAAGGTCATCGTGTTTCTTCTTGACAAATATTCATATGATTCGCATATTATTCTGAATACTGCTGGTGATGTTACTTAATTTGCATTCTCTTAAATTAGTTGTTCATAAGCTGCATAATAGATGAGACATGTTGTGAATATTTCCTTAGACAATTTTAAATCTACTGCCAATTCACGTTCCCTACGTACTAAAATACTGGCATATGGATCTCTCGCCGTTGTGGTTGTTTGAAAACTCTTCTCTTATTAACCGTTTCAATAGTTAAGCAATTATATATTTCATTAGCTATTTTGGGGGCCAAGGACTTTCCTTTCTTTGAGGTTCCTTTAAAAAGTATGTTTTATGAAAAAGAACAGATAATAAGATATTTTTAGACGTGTAAATGTAAAGTATTGTAAAAAGGTGTCCTTGTCAGTTTCCATAATTTGCTAAACTTTTCCTTATGTTATGCGGTTTTATGACTCTCTGTTGCATTATGTAAATGTAGTTACCATCAGGTATACAAGGAAATGCTTATAGCTTCTGACAATACATTTATAAGAGCACCCTTTGAACAATTATCTTTAAATCCCGTTGAAATATGGCCTATTGTTCGTCAAAGCTTCGTTTTCCTTTCAGCGATGAAGTTTGAGAATTGCTGATATTTTTAAAATAATGTTTTTAACACACTAAGAACGAGATTTCTGTGATACTAACCGACTTGCAGACTCATCAAAATGCTATATATATAATTCTCTTTCTTTTGTAACCTATTGTTTTATCTGCTGTTAATAATGTGCGAAGTAGGTTTACATGTAGAGTTTCATTTTGCTAACACTCGCTTGTATATCCTTAATGCTATAGTCTATTATTATTATGACAGCACATGTAAAACCTTTGCAAATGAATGATCCGGATTTAACCTTTTATATCTTAATGTATAAACGCTTCCAAACGAGCGTCAAGGTAAAATCGATTTAAAACAACAAACGAAAGTAGGTTGATAAATTCCCATCATCGGGTGAAATATGTGGGTTTGTACAGTGAAATTGTTTTAATGATGTCCTTCTTAGTAGATAGTGGAATTGAGAGAAACGTTATGTATCATTAACGATGTTCTTCATAATTATACAAGTATTCGTATCATATCATCATCAATATTATTCTTGCAATTAAAATGATTTATCTTTTTTAACTGCCAATCCGCAATGACTAAGTTAAAACGCAATTAATTTTATTGATTGATCTATTTATATTTTTTAAATGTTATCTACCTAATTCAAACTGAAGCTTATGATTAAATGGAATATTTTGTCCTTGCTAATTGTATTGCAACACATCTGTTAATGTCCAATTGTTTATGTGTTTGTTGGCTTTATCTGGACCACCATCTGTTATTTCCCTATTTCCGTTATCAGTAGACTGTGTCCATTGGAAACGGGTACTGCCCTCGCTATGTGTTCATTATTTAATCTAGTTCCTTAATGGATTGGTATGTAAGATTTATTCATATAATTTTAACATGGTTTCAGCACAGGAAGCAACATCAGTGGAAACTATAACACGGTGATATCAGTTTCAGAATGTATATTTTAAATTGTTCACGTTAGATAATTCATCCAAAAAGATTTCGGATAAGGATACGTCACAATGGCGGTTGTCTGAGCTGCAATGCAGAAATATGTTGTTTGTTTTATTTGAACCGCTTTGGAGTACAGAGTCTCTAATAGACTGCATCTTTATGGGACGATAGTGTAGCTGGCAAAAAACAGGAAATTCCTGATGTTCCGTGAGATCTTTTTCAGGAAAAAAAAAAGAACTGAGTATTACGTTTTTAACAAGTGTAGCTTGCAACAATACTGTGTAGCTTGAAGTTATAAAAAAGTAGCTAGCATGTACATGAATTAGCAGTTGTTTGGAGAAGTATGGTTTAACAAAAGAAAAAGAGTATACAGATGTTATCGATGCACCTTGAGTTATCGCTAGTGTGTAATTATTTGGGAGCGTGTACAAGAAAGTCCATATCGTATTTGGGCAAAAGAAATACGATTGCTACAACAAAAGAAAAGCCACTTGCGTTTACAATTTTATTGATCTTTACTACTTTCATATATATTTCTATCGCCATTTCTACGAGATTCTTTCTAGAAAGAGATGTATAATACGCTTCTGTTACGTTTGACTGAATGGAAGACTGATTGAATCTGATAAAACGCTATTTAGAAATGGCTAGATTCAGCCTAACGTCTCTGCTGTGCTTGCTGATTCGGCCTATATATTTACGTTTGCAACAGCCATTTACAAAGAGGCAGAATTTATTATGCTGCCTTGATCTACGTTTATTTCTATTTATATATTTAGAGGGAGACAGAGTGAAGGAAAGACAGAGAGAGAGAGAGAGAGACAGAGAGAGAGACAGAGAGAGAGAGAGACAGAGAGAGAGAGAGAGAGGCAAAGACACATAGACACAGACTCATAGAGACACAGAGACACCGAGAGATAGAGGGAGAGAGACACAGAGAGACAGAGAGCGAGAGAGGAAGTGGGGCCGAGACACAGAGAGAGAGACAGAGAGACAGACACAATGTAATTTAAGATAACATATTTTTAATTCTTTTAACACAGTTTAAGTACTTTTTCTTCATTTGAGTAAAGTCATTTTTTTTAGAAAAAAGATGCAAAAGAGTTTTGCTAAAGGCACATTTGATTGCGATTAAATTTGGATAAATAAACGTCTATAAATTTTCTACCAATCGGACAATAATGCTGGGCTGATTTGGGCCAAGACTCTTAGCCTCTGGCTAGAAATGGCTCTGATATATTTGCCACCAATACGTGCACTACTAGCATTAATTAGCGTAAATATTAATCGCCGTCTATTGTTCTTACCGTGTAATATCTTCCTTATACATATTGTGTGCATTTAAATGTATCATTTGCTGACAGAAAACATTTGATTACATGGACTATTTCTAGGCCGACACATTTGAACCGAAATATAGGCTGGAATAGAATGCTAATTATCGTTATTTCTGTCGATCTATTGTTTTGAATCAATATGTCCTACTTACCATTAAATGTGTTTTTTTAATTGATACCGTTGACGTCACGTGCTTTAAGGGGCCGTTCGTCTATATTTTGGGTGCATACGTTTATTGATGTCTTTGCGTAACAAACTTGACGTACATGGTCGTAAGTGTGTACCAAGCCATATAGGCTTTACTATTATTGTGTATCAGACCGGACACACATTGTTGGTTTTGTGTACTAAGACAAAAACAACATTTTATAATTCTTTATAATTTATGTAATTCTCGGCAGTACTCTTAACTTTACACAATGCCGTGTTATGGCGTCTTACGCTAACAGCATATTTCATTTCTAATCATGATTAATACGGCTAAAGTCGAAAATGAAGTTTCTTAAATGTTTATATAGATAACGATAGTCTAGTAGTATCACATTTACTTACAATGTTCTCTCGTAGGTCTGTTGAAAACTCCTGTTGTATTAAGTTATCAACTCTTTATCTTTCAGTTGCTTCGGACAATACGATATGTATTATTTCGATTCAGAAGCCGCCATGTAAGCGCTGGAAAAACATTTAATTAGCAACCTATCATGTGGAGCCTTAGCTTTTTATGTCAAACATAACACGAAAAAAAGAATATATGACAAAGTCCTATGAGTATTGCAACATATACCAAACTCCGAAAAGGCACAGAACAAAGGTATTTCACATGCAAGCCAAGCGAAAAGTAAAAACAAATTTGTGATGAGTCATTTAAGGAAAAGAGCAAACCCGACAGTTACCGCCTTGGAACGGTCAGTCGGCAATATGGACCGACAAGTCCATTTTGTGCAAAACGTTGACTGCATATATTTCATAAGCACACGTGCAAAAGATGAAGGGAAATTTAAACGATGTTTATGGTTTAAAAATTCAAAATTTAGTATCACAAATGCCCTTGACCAATCTGGAAGTGCGACATTAGAGATCTGTAATGCTGGTTTAAACGCTCCAGTCGGTCACTTTTGCCGACTGACCGCACCAACACGGCAACTGTTGGGCCTTATTTTTATGATGAGTGGTCAAAGATTTGTTCAAAGTTTTACATTTTGATTTCATGTGAATATTTTTTCCTGAGCCTCATTTTCAAATTTTACTTGATGCAAAGGATTCCCTTGTCAAAAATAATTATAAAAATAAAACTGGGCATTCACTTTTAACAATGAATGTCACAAGTAAAATTATTTGAGATTGACTATCTAAATACTACGATGGCACAGAGGTGACATGCACTACTCATTTTTATCTCGTTTCCACGAGATACTACGTCGTGGGAACGAGATAATAAGTCGTGTGAACGAATTAGTTAATTCGTGCATATGTTCACCCAGTTTTAAAGTAAAACTTAATCTTAAATAAAGACTTTCTCTGTCATCGGCCATCATTGAACCGAAACATGCATGCATGAATAAAACAAGCATTTTGATTGGCTAACTATCTCGTTCCCACGACTTACGTAACTCGTTCCCTCGAGTTTGTATCTTGTTCTCTCGGGTTAGTATCTCGTTACCTCGATTTAGTATCTCGTCCTCACAACTAAGGTATCTCGTTATCTCGAGTTAGTATCTCGTTCCCTCGAGTTAGTATCTCGTTCCCACGACTTGACTAACTCCTTCTCACGGCTTATTATCTCGCTCCCACGACTTAGTATCTCGTTTCCTCGACTTAGTATCTCGTTCCCACGACTTTGTATCTCGTGGGAACGAGATAAAAAAAGAGTAGTGCATGTCACCTCTGTGCCACCGTAGAATACATACATTATATTAGGATGACATTTTGTCGGCAATACCTTCATCATTCTACTATTCAAAAATAGAAATACAAATATATTGAAATAGTGGACGTTTAGAAATATCTTGAAACTGCTTCCTAACATCAGCGAGCTTCCTATTCATTGAATACTGTATGCGTTCCAATCAAACCAAGCAACTGACCGTTTGTACGAAATAATCTACAAGCTTCGCCTATATTTTAATTAAGTCATGTATCTTCTTGGGAAAACCATTCTCCCAATAATTGCATATTCCTCCGAGATTAGAGGCTATGAGAACCTTCTTCGCACAGTAAGTTCTGCATGTAAATCATATTTTCAAAATCAAATCATCAACACAACGATGAGTTAGTGAACGTAAAAGAATTTAATATCGTGGTATTTATTACTAATAGACATCAATGTCGTATCTGTCGGAAAGCCTGTCGAAAAGTCTTTGATGGGAATTTATATATTTACCCTGTTTGTATCTGATTAAAAGCTTCAGTCACATTGCCATGTTGGAGCGCTCTATTAACCTTTAAACCTGATTAATGCACTTTAAATGAGAACGGTTGAAATGTCTCGTCTAACTGTTTTGTCAGTTTATAGTAACTTGTGAAAGGCCTTTGTCTTGTGGCGACTCTCAATTTGAATAAATGACATAATTTTGATATATTGTTCATATCTTTCTATAGCAGCTTGAACAGATGCTTGTGATTTGTGGTGGTTTTTAGTTTCAATAACTTTGTTGTAAACTATTTGTACTTTGTTTCTCTTAACCTATGTTATGCAGCAACAATGTTTGTAAGCAAACAAGTGAAGTACATGAATAAAGTATACATTCTTTAAAGGCGTCATCGCTTTAGTAATTTGATTAATTTAAATACCTTAATAGACAATATGACTTATGCATCGTTTATATACATTTTGATAATTAATTAAATAGCGGATGTCAGTCGAATTCAATTTAATGTGTTTTCTGCCTAAGAATATTAAAAAATATCGTAACAACAATGAGAACAATACATTAAATAAATATTGTATTAAATCAATCAAATAATGACAAAACAAAGTAGCAAAATATGAATGCTGAAAGATAGTTTGGGAAAATCCTATATACATGATATACAATCGAGCTAAATTCGAGTATATTCTGATCAATGCTTATCGAATACATTTATGTATTTGACTTATAAATATATCCAATAATCGACATTACTAAAAATCGAGATATAAAATTTTTATAATGTACATATCAACATACGTAAAACAACAAAGCTTAAAAAGAAACTAACGATTGATTGAATTACGAATCGCTGGCATTTTTTTTCCTTTTTTTATTACAAACACAGACTTTCACAAAAATTACACAAACATTTAAATTAACCACATGCATGATATAACAGTAGGGGTTTAAATGGTCCTAATATTTAATTAACGACCGAAGATCCCAAGTTAAGAAATATAATTTTAAAGTGTGTTCTGCTTAATGTTATATTTCAGCAAATACGTAAGGTGATAATTGTAAAATGAATGCGCATCTTTTAAATTATGTGTTATTTATGTCTTATTAATGACATTTTGAGGGTATTTATGTCTGGAACACTAGAATAACTTCTCTGTTGATTCTCAATTTTGTGACAGCCCTAATTGAACTTCTTTCATGCATTACCGCTCAAAGTTTTTCCGAAAGTGAACTTCAGAATAAAACTCTCTTAACTCTCGTTTAGTTATGGGTGATAGAAATAAGGAAATATATATATTGCAAACATTGCAAAATATACATCAGGTTGGAAAAACGCGGCACAAAGGTATTCAAATGCTAGCCAAATGAAACCCTTAGAACAAATCTGTAATCAGTCACTTACAATAGAGCAAACCCAACATTTTCTGTCTTGGAATTATCAGTCAACACAAGGGACCGACAAGAGGGCTTAAACCGGTTTTACAGAGGTCTTACCTCGAACTTCCCGAAGGGTTCTGAAAGTAATTGAATAGTTTTCAATTACAGCAAACTCTCGTTATCTCAAAATCGGTTATCTCAAAATCGGTTATCTCAAATTTCCGGTTATGTCAAACTGTTTTCTACGGTCCCGTTTTTTCCCAATAGTTTCTATATAGTTCGACTCCGCTTAATTCAAATTCGGATGTGTCGAATTATCGGATATATCAAACTAAATTCGTATAAAACTGTGGAAATCAGTTGGTCTATCTCAAACTTTAAATTGCTATAAGATGCAAAACGGCAACAATAGTGATTTTCACACCTACCGTAAAACTCGCGAAGATTTGGGCGCGAGTTTTATCGCCAATTATCGGCAATCAGGATGTCACGTAATTTAGAGAAGAGGTTAATCGATTATTATTTGATTAGCTGATTTAATGAACACCAATTTCGTTAATCAATTAACGCTGATTAAAGTGTTTCAGTTTGTACTTGTTGTTGTAACAGTTTTTGAAAACTTGTTGACACGGCCTTCTCAACTTGTAAATAAAATGAGAGGTCGCGTTAGCGATTTTATCATTCTTCCACTACCTACCCACAATACACGTACTGATTATTGAATAAAAAGTAATAATGGTTATGGCAACAGACCAGACACGAGAAACTGTCGAGCAATCTGATGAAGGACCCGGTCTTGGTACTAGGGGGATAGCCAGATCGACATTAAGCTTTCTTGCAGAAACTTAGTTTACAGTGGCAGATATAACAAGGAATTTCAGTCATTACCAGTCATCGTGTAGCAGGTAAGATTTTTAAGATTTACACAAACTATCCTCAAATTCGGAAAACTCAAACTTCGGATATCTCAAACTATTTTCTACGGTCCCTTGAAATTTGAGATAACTGTATTTGAATAAGAACGCCATCCTACACAAAACGCCAATGTTACACATTTTATTATACCATTTCTGATTAAAACCCTATTAATTTTTACTTTTTATTTTAATGCATCAACGCTATTTGCCATAGCAATTCGTTAATTAAACAGTTGAATAAAGAATAATGCTAAAAGCTTTAGAACTGAAATCAACAGAAAACTTGCCCTCGCAAGATTTGAAATTTAGTGTTTAGCTTTGTGAAATTTCTGTTATTGAACTAGCTAGAAGTTACTTTTAGTCGTACAAGTATATATTTATTTTTTCTTTCACGTGTACAATTGATTGCTTATTGCCTCTTTCGTAGTCTTCCATTCACGTACCAGTTTATACATTAATCTAAATGGTCAAGTTTATAAAAGGTTATACACATTAAACGTATTCTTGAAGGAACTTTAACTCATTTTTAAGATTATTTCTACATGCATTAGACTTAAAAGTGTTTTAATCACTTAGCGATATATACATAAACGATCAATGACATTAAAGAGAAAACCAACAGACAACCACGCAGACCTACCAACACACACACGCCCGCACGCACGCACGCACACACATACATATACTTACACACACGCGCGCACTCACGCAGCACACACATACCTGCACACTTTACAATTTTTCAACCAAACCAAACGTGTGTATAAACTTCTGCTGTTCATGTTAATACATTTTTGGGTCCTTTGGTTCCGTTCACATTTTCACAGACCTAAATTATATTAACCTAGTTCAAAAAACGGTGTTCTTTTCTTATTTACCTATTCTTCACTGACGGAAATCAGTTTCTTCTGCCTCTTTCAGCAAGATAGAAGATAATGCATGAATCCTTGAGTATAAACATATATTTAAACACATTTGAATAATGTTATTTATGACCTAATGCCTAATTAACGAAAGACATGCTTTTCTTTTTTAAAATATCAAATTACTCTTCTGAATGTAAAAATAAATACAAATATATAAAACTAAACCCAGTTGATAAGATAAAAAATCCCGGACTGAAACATACATTTAGAGTTACCACTTAGACAAACTTTGTATAAAGCAACGCCATGCATGCCCAGTTTGCGTGCTGGTAACATATACCACTTTATTGAAGTGCACAACTTTTTGTGGTAAACATTTATTTTGGCAGGAGTAAGAACTAAAACACTAGTCTCTTAAAACTATTCAGCATATGAGAAACTATATACAAGACAACAAAGTACATTAAGATTAAATGAGGGTTTTAACTAGTTCGATATTGGACTGACACAGGAGATATAACACCGGTTACAGATATGCAATTATGATGGACTGACATCACTGTCAGATTGCGCTGCCAACAAATTGAGATGTGAACGTTCGTGGTCTGGTGGTTAAGACGTTGGACTCTGGATCGGAGGGTCCCGGGTTCGAACCTCGAAACTGACCACGTGATGTTTGTTATTAAGCAAGACTATTTACTGCACATTGCTCCAGGTCTTCAGTACCTGAGTACTGGTTCTACCCAGGAAGTGGACAGTCGAGAGGAATTAAATATGAGTTAAAATAACTTGTTTCCCAATCGACTATAAAAAAATAGGTTTAAACTAAATTGAGATGTTTTGGGAGGTTTATATTATAGCTGTCTACATCTTGAGTACATGCCAATCGTGGTCGACTACGGACGACGCGTACAATGTCCTAGAATGTACGATCTAATTGACATACGCAATCTCCACATCTCGTGAGGTTTTAACTGTGAAGAATTTTGGACTGCCCTTAAATGCATTGTTCACCTGATGTACTGCATCAGCCGTGCTCTTAGAAACACTTTTTTTTTGACGCCTTGACTAGTATAGCTCTACTCCATTAAGTTCTTACACAATAAACAAAATAAAATATAAGTGTGTTGATCGTTTATAAACAAGCGACGCCTTCACGGGTAATTACCTGTCACTCATTTGGTACCTTTATTATATATAATATGCCAACTGCGGATAAATCCATTGCTTTTATGATATGTGTTAAATACGTATTAACTCTTTATTAATACCACATGTTATTTTGTTGATTTGGGTTGTTTTCTAAAATTCGATGATTTCTTTCGTATTTTTACATTTCACTGTTGTCACTTTTGGCATATAACGTCATTATATTGTTCTTGTTATATATTTTTTTTTATTTGAAACTACTTTCTCATTTGGAATTTCTAGGTTGCCGAGGCTTTTATCTACTGTACATACTGTACATAAGTTGATAGTTTATTTTATTACTAGTTATTATGCATGTATTCATTGTATCTGTTTTAGCTCCCGATGCAGGTGCTTACTGTTAGTTGTTTCACTCTGACGGGATATTTTTATTTACACTGTTTGTTTGATAGAAAAACCTTCAGGAAGTGCGAGATTGGAGCGCTCCACAAAGCAGGTTTAAGCACTCCAGTCGGCCCTTTTGCCAACTGACCGTTCTAAGGCGGTTACTGACAGTTTATCTTTTTGTGTGTTATGTCTCGTTTATGTTTTGTTTTGTCACAATTACATTTACCTTGTTTGCCTTTGTCTACAGGTAGATAAAACTTAAATACCTGTGGAAATTTTGGATAGGTCCTTTTCTTATTTACCTATTCAATTTCGACATCAACAATGCGCGGGTCTTTTCCTTTTTGATTGCATGTAGGCATTATCTGATGCAATCGCAGCGAACGTTTGTGTAATTTCGTTTAGGAACAGTGCAACACTTATTTATAACTACTATATCTAATGACTGAAAACGTTTAACATGTATGTCCGTAAATCTACAAACTGAGTGACGTAGCAAAATATTCGGTATAATTCCATGATAACAATACTGTTGAAAAGGTTACAAAAATCAAATCATGTCTCTAGTATAGGTATAAAACACAGACATATCAAAACATCTTTATCCGGAAAGAAGGCGATCATATTTTAATGGTCTTTACGAATTTCAGCGTATATTGAGGCTTTCATTAGCATAAGAGTCACATTTAACAAACACGCGAGAATGTAAAAACAAGAAACGAAATTACAGAAATAAAATAAATTAACGGGATGGGTCGGACGGTAGCCAGAAAAATCGACTGGACTAGCATCAATGATGTCTTGTAATTGAAGTAAAATCATTATGTTAGTTTGAAGAAGATTCGCGATAGTCAATAATATACACATACGCAAGTTATTTTGTTTATATGTTAGTTCATGTTATCAATTTCAACTAGCGATGCAGGGGCTTACTGTTAGTTGTCTCACTTTCACGGAAAAGTTTTATTCACATGGGGGGTGGGGGGGGGGGGGGGGGGGGGGGGGGTAGGTTTAAATACCACAGTCGGTTCTTTAGACCGTTCAAAGGCGGTGAATGCTCTTAATTCTTTTTGGTTATAATATCTCGAATCGGTGTGTTAGACACATTTGCATTTACCCTGTTTGCCTTGGCTAGAGATAGTTTAGATTTAAATATCTGGTCCTGATTTTGATAGGACCTTTTCTCTTGTACCTATACATTACGTTCCTGCATATGTCGAACAAGCTATACTGGGGTTTTGCGCGTAACAAATCACTAGTTAAAACGTTCAAAATCCATTTTACTTATTTAGCATTAAACTATCCCAGTAATCTTGATGTAATTGTAAACGTCTAATCATTTAACTACTGTTGCAACTGTGATTAAACGTATAACATAACAACCAGCGAACAAACTCTCCCAAAGTGCTATTTTGTACATATAACAGAGCAGAGGTTTCGCGTACATGTTTGTATTTATGGTGTTATCTAGGCTAGTATATATTACAATATGTTCCTTGCGCTAAAGAGCAGCCTTGCATTAGACAACCTGTCGGAATCGTCAAATTGTTTTCAATTGATAAAGGGCAATATAGTGATCTGACTGCTTCCGTCCTTCTCTGTCAAATAATCATGTAGTTTCCTTTCTTGAGCAATGTGTTGGATATCAAAGTCATATTTTGTTCAATAAGTACGATCATCTGAGGATGAAACAATGTTCTGAATACAAACCTTCATACATCTTTTTCAGAGCTCATATTCCATGAGAAATTCTATCAAAGCTATTCTATCAAAGCCTACCCTAAATATAACCTTAAATATATTCTTAGCTTGTTTAATTATATAGAATAAACAACAAGCAAAATATTGTTTCTACTCCCAAGTTTTCGAACGGTTCACATACTTTGGCATAACATTATCAACTGACAAGGCTCAAAACGCCGAAAAGCGATGCTTGGGTGTTTTAAGTTTAACCATGTAAGCTGTTAAAGGTGTTCAAATAATGGTCATAATTATTGCCTGGTATGTACAACGCATTAGAAAGCCGGCACTTATTCAGCTGCAAAATAAAATAGCACCACCTCTAAAGTAAGATTATACATTTGGACAAAAGCTACAACATAATATCAAGTTATATTAAGACTTTAATTAAACATTCACTATTGTCTAAACAACGACGCCCAAGATTACCAGATACGCTCTAAAAGAACAAACGTGAAGGTACATGTACGGGTCATTGCCTGAACGATCCCTCACACCACGGGGATATTCGCAATGTCTAGACTTAATAAATATAGGGAAAATGTTAGGAAAGAATACGAAATGTTGATATATTTATTACATGCGAGATTTCGACTAGGCATTACTGCTCGTAATTACGTGTTTACATAAGTTCTGACCTTTGATTATTCGACTCTGCATGCAGTTATGTTGCAAATTAAGTTTTGATGGATGATGTTCTTGAACTCTAATTAAATGTCAAATATTAGAAACTGTTTGATGTATCAGTTGTATAAGCAAATCATGATGACTGCTTGTATAGTAAAATAGGATTTCTACTTAATTACATATGAGCATATAATTGTGTCACCACACATGCGTTCGTATTACACATGTTCGGTAATTACTACATTTTACTGAAATGTCACGTTGATGTGTAGTTTAACAAATCTATCAGTACTGTTTTGTTCTCATTTACTCCAAATCTGAGCAATGAATTTACAACACAATCTATTGCTTACATAAAAAGTGCAATGTCCTTCTCTCTGTGTCTCTCTGTGTCTGTGTCTCTCTCGCTCTCTCTGTATGTTTCTGTCTGTCATTGCTGTCTGTCTATGTGTCTCTGTCTTTCTTTTTCTCTGTCTTTCTATTTCTCCCTCTGTCTCTCTGCCTTTCTTTCTCATACATATATATATATATGTGTGTGTGTGTGTGTGTGTGTGTGTGTGTGTGTGTGTGTGTGTGTGTGTGTGTGTTTTTACGTCATAGAACAACCTGTTAATATCTATCACCAAAAAAAAAAATCAAAAAAAAAAAAAAAATTACAGACACACTAATCTGATATTCGAAGGGTCCAGAAAAATAACCATCTGTAGATGCATAAACCAAATAGTTGGTTTGCATGGAAACCGTCTGTCAAATATGTCCAGAATAATAACATGTAAAAGCGTAAATGATTTATAAATATGAATGCTTAGACAAAGCACAATGAATCTTAATTCGTCCAGCAACTAATTTCAATTTTTTAAGTTGTGCAATATCACTGTACTATTGAATTGGCAAGCATATACAATGTATGTTGATATTTTCACTACATCAGATGCTTTATAGGTTGTTAGTGTTTTATTGTTAATAAGCCTCTTAAGTATTGATGGGCATTCCAGTCCTTATCAATAACGAAATAAGTAATAAGTTTAACAGTGTTAATTTGGCATAAACTAAAATGTTGATAAAAATATGAGAGGGGGATATATTAACCAAGATTTGTGTTATGAGGTTATAGCAATACATTTATAGTATATATGTTCTTCTTTAAGCTTAATTTTTCATGACTTTCCGATGATAGATCATAAGATATACTGATTGTTGGCTGATAAAGGTCACATCCCTTTCGACAGTCACATCAAACCGATACACTAAGTTTATTTCATTTTAAATTCATATCATTGTATTCAATACATAACCAAATGTGTCAGCTGCACGCAATATGCAAACTGCTCCAACTATATCGTTAGCAAAGCATGCCACCGTGCTTGTATCGGCACATCGTTGACAGAATTTATTCCTATCATGCATGATCGTTTGAACCAACATATATGTGCCGTCATTGTTATAAGTGTGAACATTATATCATGTTACATTTGTTTTACTTGATTCAGAACACTCTATTTAACCTGATAATTCGTAACTACTAACCCCCTCCAATCCCCAATTTTCCAAGAAGATGCAATAGCGAGGCAGTATACAACTGGAGCAATGTACGACACTAGGTTTTGCTCAAGTCGAAACCTAGAACCAACGATTCCGAGGCATAGTCGTTAACCGTTATGTTTTATGTAATTATAATAATAATAATAATAATAATAATAATAATAATAATAATAATAATAATAATAATAATAATAATAATAATAATAATTATAATTATAAATGTACAATTATTTTTCGATGGTAACACATTAAGCATTACAACACATATTTGGACTATCTTAACTAACATTTAATCGTAGTAAGGCACAGAAAGAAAATTCACTTGCATCAATCAATCATATGGAGCTTATGCACGTACGAAACCACAACTGAAACATACATTTCAGTAAATGTTAATGCTTTTTAATGTATACAGAGTGTATTGTTATGAAGACTGATTGTTAAATTCCACCGAAGAAGAAATTTGTCTTGCTTCATAAAAATCATTTAAATAGAAAGAAAAAAACCCTACACAAGTGATTGTTGCTGTAAAATCTAACAAATCATAAAACATAAACCGGCCATCTCTTAACAGCATAACGCATATGTCAGCCTTATTTCTGGTAAAAGATCTCTGTTAGTCTGAACATAAATAACCAGATATGTTTTTTTTCTTTTTCTTAAAAATAAACTCATATGTTGCTGGCTAAATCTCCATGATGAGGGCAGCAAACCACAGTCTAGACATTGAACTTGGTTGGTTATCTCTTTGTGTACTAAAGATTATCGTTAGAACGATTAACACATATCAGACGCTTTTAGCTACCGGCAAAAAGTTATTATTAAATATATTGCAAACATATATTTACATCGTATCTGTTATGTTACATATGGCAAGGCAACTCATATATAACTAATGGCATCTGCATAATCATACACACGATCAAACGTGAAATTGAATATTCTTACTTGCAACTCAACTTGCAGGACTCACATTTCCACAGTTGTCACTTTTAGCACTTTTATTACTTTGAGCATGAAAAGTGACCATATATAGTATATATATATGTGTGTGTGTAATCATGTTATGGGGTATGGTTTAAAAATGTATTATTGTTTGATAAAGGAGCAAACACAATAATATAATTTCCCTACATCAACATAATTACACAATATCGTATTACTGGGTCACCTTTCTACAAATCTACTTGTAAAATTTACAGATAGTGCATTCATTAGTACGGCAATAGTATATAAACATGACAAAATGAATTTGATATGCACAACAAAGGTAAATATATCTTCGTATTACACATTTCAAATTTTAGACTGTCGAGCATTTAAAAAACGTTTGTCGGTCCTTTTGTAAGTGGATGGTTTCCTGTTGATTTAAAATTTGTTTTATGTTTCTTAAAAATGTAAAACAACTTACCTGTAAATTTCAAACCAATAATTTAAATATAATTACAACTCAGTTTTTGATGGATATACACAATCGATGAAACAACTGAGTGTACGTGGCTATAATCACAATACAAACAATGCAGTTCAATTATATATGGGCGTGTAAAACAAGGTATATTATGATAATACAAACAATACAGTTCAATTAAATATGAGAGTGTAAAATGTGTCTTTTATTTTAAAACAATACAACTCACTTACATTTGAGTGTATTAAACGTTATCTATTATTATAATACAAACAATACATTTACGTATGTATGAGGTCTGTTTATCACTGTCTATTATAACAATACAAACAATAGAGCTCAATTAAATAGAGCATGCGAAAAGTGTCTTTTATTACAATATAAAAGATACTTTTCAATTAAAGTTGATCGTGAAAATGTAGTCTATTAATAAAATACAAGACAATACAGCACACTTACATATGGATGTGTTCAGCATTGTCGATTATCATAATACAAAGAATACAACTCAGTTAAATATGAGTGTGCGAACATTGTGAATTATTCCAATACACAGAATACAGTTCGATTAGATCTGAGTGTGTGAACATTTCCTATCATTATAATACAAACAATACATTTCAATTATATATGAGCGTGTAAAGATTGTGCATTATTATAATACAAACAATACACCTCACTTACATACGAGTGTGTTAACCATTGCCTAGTATTATACTACAAACAATACAGCTCAAATATACATGAGCATGTAAACATTGACTTTTATTGCAATATAAACAAAACATATCAATTATAAATATGATCATGTAAACATTTTTCATTGTTATAATACAAACAAAACAGCTTAATTATCAATGAACATGCAAATGTGTAATGTGTTTTCACATTAAAATGTGTAATGGCTAACGTTTGAGAGAATCAATGAATATTCTACATTATAAATCATTTTATTTAACTGCACGTTTTATTTTACAGCAAACACTTATACTTAATATGTCGTGCAATCATTGTGGCATATGGACCATTGACAGATACAGGCATCAAATAAACAACAATAAATTCAATCCACAGTTGGTCTCTATAATACTTAATGTTCATTTTTCCCCGGTCCGATATTGATTGTCACATCTTCTCTCAATAGAACTTTTTTTTTCAATTTAAAACTATTTTGAAAAAAATGGATTCACCTGTATTGTTAAGCTTGATGTATTTATTTTCTTTTATCTTACATTCTCTCCGAGCGTTAATGTTAAATATAATCGATAAACAAATTAGTAGAAAAGTATAAAGCAATACATGTTTTAATTTGCCTCGTTATTTGCTTTTCTTTAAACAAGAGCGTTATTATAATTTTAATTGCTTTGAAAACGCCTCATTAAAAGCAATTATTCGGTCTTGTTCTGTGTCAGTGATGCATCATTCCGTTTTTCTGGCCTAAGACTTTACTGAGACTAAAGTAATGCTTCCTTACTTGTGGAATTTTCAACGTCAGACATACGATACATTCAGAAATATTAAAAGCGTTGTATATTATCACAAGGGAAATTGCAGATTTATATTTGAAAGAAATCTTACATTGAAAATATGCACTTTTGCGGAAAAAAATATAAACAAAATCCCCCCCCCCCCCCTCCCACGTTTTGCGTCTATTACATTCTTTGTTTTAACGATCAACTAATTAATTTAGAAACGCAGGATTGCTTTTACGACTGTTAAAATGACTTTTTACCTTGGGACTATTAAACCTTTTGGAGATTTATGTACAGTCATAGTTAGAATAGACGCGTACTCTAGTATCAAAGTAAGATTTTCATTTAAGAGAGCTGAAATAAAATGTATGATTGTGTTTTCTTATTGTCTAGAAAAGCCAAGCATCTATGTTAAAACACATTCAATCAAAAAGCGTTTAATAGATATCCATCCTACTCTTCAAATGATAGTTTGTACCATTTTTCCCTCAAATAACCAAATAAGTCATAATTACCTGAAAAGGTCATGCGAAATACTTATCGTTGATACCATAGATCAGTGAAAACAGTTAAAAATAAAACCACACCCTCACTGCAAAAAATGGTATGTCCTATCTGAGCCACTCTGCAGAGATTCCCATTTCTAAAGGAAGAAAACCAAGTGAAAACATTAACGTTATATCGCCATTTTGATAATACGCTCTGACGTCGACATCTGTGTTTAGTCGAGATCAGTATTGTGCTTATTTGTAGATTTGGAAAGAATGATTTTTTTTTGCAGCTGGTAAATTCAAAGAATATGGGAGGTATTTAAAATTGTCCTTACATAGTCTAAAGTATGAACTTATGCAAAAGTATGCGTAACTTCTACCAGAACAGTGATAACAACTGTTACATATATTTGATATAGGTAAACTGTCGGATAAAACACTTAATATCAATATATACTTTTTTCATATGTGCGTACCATACACTTTGACCACACTGCTTTAGTAAACATACACAGAAAAAAATTCTACTGCACCGGTATATATCTAGAGTGATCTCCCCTAAAATCACAGACAATGCCGATGATTGTGTATGTAAATAATTGACAAAAGAAGAACTCCAGCAGGTTAAATATGCACAATTAAACTGCTTTTCCATTTATTAAAAATGCTTAGAAAACTCATTATTATAGATACAATTTATGTCTAGATACGCTTTAGGAACATTGAGCACGCTATGTATACAATTGTCCATGCTGTGCCAAAATATGGTACCAACCACTGTTTATAGTAGGAAAAGTCAATAAATAAGAACGAATTTTAAGCAGGAACAATACTATCAAGATGTTTGAGCGGTTTTTTCCTGCTTAATATAAATATATTTACGCTGCTGATTATGTCCAACTTGAAAAATTATAAAAGCGTATTTTATTAATTAGATCAAAGAAATTAACTGCTGATACAGTGAACTTTGTCAGTAACAACGGAATCGTCCTACTTGCTGTACTTTCTTAGGACACCACTAACAAAAATAAGAATATATAAGACAAAGTCCTATGAGCATTGCAACATATACAAACATTGGGATAGACACAGGACCAAGGTTTTCACATGTACGCCAAATGTAAAAGTGAGAACAAATCATTTAACAATAAGACCAAAACCGACTCTTACCGCCATGGAACTGTCAGTCGGCAATATAAACCGCCTAGGGTGCTTAATCCGGATTTACAGAGCTCTAACCTCGCACTTCCTAGTAGGTTTCTCAAATGCAAGCAATGAAACGAAAACCGATCCATTTGAATAAATCTCCAAGCGCTGACGTTTTGTTTGACAAGGTATGATGAAAGTAGTGACGTCATTGAAAAATAATGTCCACAGAGAGATAGGTATTATTTCGCTTAGGAAACGTTAATAGTAAATGAAATTTACTTTTTTAATAAAAGAAAATGACCGACCAGAGAGATGTAAAATGTTGTATCCTGTTAATGCGGAGATGAAATTGAGGAACCTAAGTCAAGTCCAATGTCCATCAAGGGAAATACACGCAACAATCCTAATAGGATGAATGAAATGAAAACATTGATTACATGCAATGGGAGATTTTTACGACCGCCACACTGCACAAGTAACTTGTCAGACAATTATTTTGATCCTATTTTTATTCACTGTATTAAAGCCTTAAAACACTTGATAACAAAATTTTCCCGACAATGCATAAATGTTTCAAATCGGAATAAATTATACTTAGCACGCATATTTGTCTATAATGTTTGTATGTGTTTTAAGAATATGCAAGTTTATATAAGGCCTATGTAAGTTTATACACGCATTATACTTTCTTAGCATCTACAAGTATTTATCACGATCTTGTAGGTTTATGACCCTGACATTTAAAAAAAAAATGTCTTTGAAACAAGAGCCAAAAAATGAAAAACACAATTAAGTGCAGTTTAATACTTTAACGCGAGGAATATATTATGTTCTTGCTCTTTTCCAAGCGGTTCATGAGGGATCAACATTTCACACTGCCAACAACTTGATAAGTTGACATTTACATTTTGTATTTAAATGTTGCATTTATTGGCCTAGTTCGACGTAAGCACATGTCATGCAACCTGTCCGTTCCAAGGTGGTAACTGTGGTTCGTTTCTTTTTATTTTATATAATATCTCTTCCCAGTGTTGTTGTAAGTTTGGTATTTAACTGGCATGTGAATAATTTTGCCCTGTGTCTTTCCAAGTTGTAATTTATGTGGACCGTGTCATATTTTCTAACTTATGTTTCATCTTTTATTAAACACTTCTAATAATGACTGGGCTAGAACTGCATCTTACTATCTTTTCCATGACTGCAATGAAGTAATTGTCGATCAATATTAGGTCCTTTGTCAATAAAGTTAAGGAAATTCAAGAACGGATGATGAAAATATACAAGCAGCTATTTGGTATGCTCAACAATAATTCCCCGAGGTGGCGTTCTTTAGACGCCACATACAAATGCAAAGTGTTTACATCTGCATTGAAACGTTATAAAACCATTAACCAAACTGCCAGGTTATTTGCATTCCTATCCGTGCGCGGCAGATGAGATAGTCTCGTTCTAACATAAAACCAAAAGCGTATCATAACCAGTTTGACTCAAGTCTTTGCACTGCATGGTGAAGTTTGCAAAGCGTTGACTGTTGTAAGCCAAATTAGAAACATGTATTGTACGATCTTTTATAAAGCGTCTATTAGGACTCCGCTATCATGATATTGATAACACAAGTATATGCTTCATTCCTTTAAAGAACTTTTGACGGTTCCATTTAGAAATAATGATATGTGGTGAATGCACGTATGCAGTTTAACAGTATACTTTATGTTGTAATTTTTCAGCAGAATGTAATTAGTGTCCAAATTTGTTGCATGAAAACGGCAATCATATTAAATAAAACAATATTTCATTTTGGTTTTCTGTATCAGACATTCATAGTTCAAAGTGATACGTGCATGTGAATATCTTTGTATCTGTTGCAATGCTCATAGGACTTTGTCTTAAATTTTCTTATTCATAATCACAACAATGTTATTTGTGCTGTGTGGCGGTCGTGAACAATCTTCCCGTGCATGTAATCTATATTGTCATTTAATTCATCCTATGAAGATTGTTACGTGTATTTCCTTTGACGGACATTGAACTTTGGCTCCTCAATTCATCTTGCCCTGACAATATTAAAAAAATGATCTAATATGGTGTTTGCCTACTATTTTCCCTACTTTCGATCTAATGATGTGGTCTGAAGACAGGATGAATACAATGGAACATGTAAGTAATTAACTACAATCACTAATATTTTACCCATCTCCATTTGATGCAATTATTTCCACATTTTAAGCTGAATAAAAAACACTGTTAATTCCCCTTCGTAAACTAATATATATACTTCTTGTGCTCTACGTACCTTGATTTGTATGTTTTTTTGTTTCATGATTTAGAAACGGAAAGAATGAACATTTAAAGTTATGTTGTTGCAATGTGTATACTATCATATATAAATAATATCCAAAGTCTCCTTTACTCAAATTTAAGTACATGTTTATGTAGAAATTCCCGGAAAATAGGGTTACATGCATATAAATTTAAAAAGTCCCCGTCTTTTCAACGATTATTATAGCTCTACTAACCCATTCTACTTACCTTTGGCTATATATGTGTAGTATAATGGTTTGCATAAGAATTCTAACATGTTACGCTCCGATATGCACACCTCACTTCTTAAATTCATAGATATGTTCACATGAACCATACAAGATTAAGATTGTTTAATGAAAACTTGTTCAATGCATTTCCTGAAGTCTTTGTTGTGTCTTAAACCAAATTAAGCAACGGTTTTTTTTCGAAAGCGTTCTAACAATAACTGTCCGATTTTAGACAACTTTTTTATATTTTCACATTGACTCATTATTCAACTTATAGTTCCACAGGCATAATTGCATTAGGTAGATTAATGACCTCGTTACGGTGGGCTAATATCTGTGTAAGGACGAAGGATTAATTAGCTTTAGCTCATTATTCACTTTCTCTACGAAAACTGCACATTCAGACGTTTTCAAGACACAATGTCTGGTGGTCAATCGCCCATATTTAAGATGTGTGCTCTCTAAAGCTTACAGAAAGATAATTGCAGCAAGGTTGCTGCTCTATTAGCATGATCAGCAAAAGTCACTCGTAACTCAGCATTTAGGATTTAGTTAATTAATAATTACATTAACATATATATATTTATTTTTTTTTAATTTCAAAAGATTCAATGATTCTCAAAGCATTTGGTGGGACTAGTTATAAATCCTTCAACTGACAAAACATTGCGCTTTCTATTCCGAAGGTCATACAAAATGATTCCATGAATGTCCTCACTTGATTTACGTACAGTTATACAATGGCTTATTACGAAAAGGTAAATATGAAACGGTCCACATTCGGATAAAGAAATATATCAAAAATTGAACTTCTATCTGGACAAAGGCACAAAAACAAAGTTAAATTTAAATGAGACAAAAAGCTGTCATATTACACAGAGATGTTAAACTTTTTTGTCCACCATTAAAAGGTCGATTTGCAAATGAAATAACTGTTGTGCTTTCATTTAATTTACACAGACCTTTAACCTCGCACTTACTGAAGTCTCGTTGCTGTTTTTTCTTTTCGCAAGTTGTACGGGAGCAAATCAAATACTACATCAGAGTAACACAACAATGTATGTTAGTACATACATTAGGAAGAATGACAAAACAAAAATAATACTATTTATAAACGATATATAATAAATCAGGTACTTATTATTCACTGGGTCGTAAAAGATCTCCCAGGGCATGTAATTTATGTTGTCATTCAATTTATCTTATAATGATTGTTCCGTGTATTCCTTTGATTGACATGAACTTTGGTTCTTCAATTCCATCTTCACATGAACATAATGCTACAACCATTTATTTGTCTTTGGTCATGTTTGTTCATGATTCAAAGAGTTAATTTTATTTATAGTCAACCATTTTTGTGTAGTTTTTTTTCAAATCGAAATAATACCATATTCTTTTCTAAACACTGGTGGACATTATTTTTCAATGACGTCACTACTTTCGTCATAACTTATAGAAAATATCAGCGCTTGGACATTTTGTATTCAAATAGATCGTTTTTTCCTTTTCACTGCATTGCTTAAATTTGAGAAACTCGTCGGTCCATATTGCCGACTAACCGTTCCAAGGCGGTAACTGTCGGGTTTGCTCTTTTCGTTAAATGACTCATCACCTATTTGTTTTTACTTTTCGCTTGGCTTGCATGTGAAATACCTTTGTTCTGTGCCTTTTCGGAGTTTGGTATATGTTGCAATACTCATAGGACTTTGTCATATATTCTTATTGAAATAAATTTAGCAACCAAACGAAGAGAAAATACGTACTCAGATGTTTTCATGTTGTTGTTTTTAGTGTTTATTTGATTAACGACTATGTTTTTCTATTGGAAGCCTGTAGGAGTCTCCAATGCCATACGCTTTTACACCTTTGGTATTCGCAACTTTGATGCGATTTTTATCTGAAATGAATCGTTCATTAAAACAAAAACGCTGATAAATTACAAAATGCTGAATCACTCAACAATTAAAGTCTGGTGCCGACAGCAATATCACATAGATTCTAAAGACACATAAACTGTTTCATCTTTTAAGTCGGCACATCCTCTATCGGTTGCGATACAACGTCATGCCTTTAATTAGCAATACTGATTCGGCGAGATTCTCCTTCAGACGAATGTTGACCACCTAAGTGGGAAGCAGACAATTAAGTTTGCAATTTTCTTTGTCTGTCTCCAGGAGCACTGATGTAAGTCTATGCTGATAATAATTTAAACTTTACTTTCCATTAAGACAAATAATGCACAATAAACACGCGGCTAAAGAAAGTCGCTTTGCAATTGTTTTAAAACAAATTATATAAGTAAAACCATGGATGTCAAAACGTTATATTTAATACCAAGGAATGCGATTAAATTAAATACGTGCATTGGGTTCGATGAGTTATACCTTTGTTATAATTTTGTATTCTACAAAAGATAATATGAATTAATTACTAAATACACTAAATACATATAACAAACACATTGGGAATATTATAAATAATTTAATGAGAAACTTCGAGATGAACTTTTTATGTTGTTTAATTTGATCATCCTGTACAAATGTCCGTCGTTAAAATGTATTCCAGATTTCGAAAAAAGTCATACATTTAGAGCTGCATCTTCCGTGTCGCTGCAAACCTTAAAATAAAACCCGAGCACGCGATAACATCAACACTGGTCCGTGTATTCGCGAAATAGGCATTATTACTAGTTATCATGTATGTACATAAGTTCATTATATCTGTTTTAACTCCCGATGCAGGTGCTTACTGTTGTTAGTTGTTTCACTCTGACGGGATATTTTTATTTACACTGTTTGTTTGATAGAAAAACCTTCAGGAAGTGCGAGGTTGGAGCGCTCCACAAACCAGGTTTAAGCACCCCACTTGGCCCTTTTGCCGACTGACCGTTCCAAGGCGGAAACTGATGGTTTTTCTTTGTGTGTGTTATGTCTCGTCTCTGTGTTTTTGTCACATTTACATTTACCTTGTTTGCCTTGGTCTGCAGGTAGATAAAATTTAAATATCTGTGAAAATTTTGATAGGACCTTTTCTTATTTACCTATGGATCAAGTTAATTAAAGTAAAAATTCTGTTTCGTCAGTATTTCATTAAAAGGATAAATTTCAGTTGCATTATTTGAAAGAAGGTGAATACCAAAATGTATTCTTGCTATATATAGAATAATATGCAATTGCTTAGTTTGTCATTTTAGCAGAAATATAAAGAAGTAATTTCGACAATTATTACGCTCATAAAAGATCATATTACCTGACCATCAATACATTTGGAATTTTGTAAACAGTTACCAAATATATGTTTTGGCAACAGGAAAAACAATTCCACATTAAAGAATCGTGGAATGTCAAGTACAAGTCTCTGTTTTTATCCATCACCTACAAATCTTAGCCGACATATACACGAAAATTCAATTCTTGTTTGTATTTGTTTAATGGACATATAATAAAATGTTTATCACATACACAAAAAATAAACTTGTCTTTCATATTAGAATATTTATTGTATCATGTACTTTGTCCATATTTTATGTTGTGCATCTGTTATGTACAGAAGTACACTAGCGTTTAAGGTTACCGTTGTTGTATTGATGACGTAGCAATCGCGTAACTGCTGAAAAGAAAAGGATCATGCAAGAAAAAAAAGTTTATTTTTATCTTGGTTTCGTGAATATTCTGGAGACTTCTGCGTTGTAGAAATTGTTTGGGTCTATACAATGGCGTGTTTGACGATTTAAGGGAAGTTTGGACAAAAAAATTGGACATAAAAAAAGTTTGGACATAGAGTTTGGACATATCTATACAGTTTTTAAATATTTGAAATTTCTATATTAAACATTTCTGTATTGGAACTTACGTGGACTTATTTAATTCAACAGGGATATATATATATTGAAGTGTTGGATTTGGAATAATATTAATTACATTCGTGTATTGTTCTACCTTTGGATTATTACAAATGTGCGTATCTACAAGGATATTTTACTGAAATCCTCCAGGATTATTCGACGTTGTATTATTAATTTGACTATAACAGTATTAAAGGGACACTTCTTAAAGGGACAAACTGTAAGCTAACATTTATTTTGCATTCTCAAATTTTGTCTGATTTATTTGTTTTAATACGCCAAATATTTTGTTTTTTTAAAATAAAACATTATTGCATAAGTTTGCTGCTGGCTTGTTCTTTCTGTTACACCATTTCGTCGTTTATTTAACGTGTCATTTTATTAACAAATCTTAAATAGCGACACCGGTCGTAACAGCATCCCACTAACATGGACATTTCATTCCATTTTATTATGTCATTATTTGTTTAAAAGCGTATGTCAGTCCTTTACCCTCATAGTAAATATAGTTTGATACATTTGAATTACTGTCGAAACTTCGATCATTTTCAGCGACGAATAATTGTCCTGTTTATCGACTTGGAGTTTCTGTTTATCAAAATGAAATTTTATAAACTTTTGCAAAATTAGCAGAACTTTGACATGAGCTATAATCTGTCCGAAAGAAAGCGTCATAAATGTTCAAAGTGAAAATGCTGTCTACATTGAAGTATTGAAATGGCTGAAAATATTGTATTAATTTAATTCAATAATTGTATACTAATTAAATTCAATAATCTTATATTAATTTAATCTAACAAATTTACTATTGTTTGGGATAAGAAAAACTGTCCATCAGATTGAAATTAAACACGTTAATCGAAAACAAATCAGTTGACGAATTAATTGTTTTGCATGAAAAATTAAATTAGGTATTCTCTCTTAATCCTCAATGTTCCATTTTTCTATCTATCAATAAATCGTATTCTTACGATGTACAATAAAAGATAAAAACAAGGTCGTTGTAAAAATAGATTTAATCCATATTTTATATTTAATATTGTTATTAATAAATTTATATTAAAACGAATGTTCAGTATTTAAAGAATCGACTTGTTAGTTTATAGCTGGTAAATCCTTATACATAAACAATTTCAATATACATAAGAATTGTTGGTTCAGGTAAACCGTTAATTTCACTTAGCATTGAAAATGAATTAAAATATTTAATACATATTATTACGAGACGTGTTATGATAATAAGTTACTTCAATTGATTAAAGCGCAAATAACACACAAGGATTACGGGCGACACTTCTAAAGGAGAAAAATGTAATTTATTTGTTTGAATGCTTTTATTGAAAAAAGACCAGTTTGTAATTATTATTATAAATACATTTAGACAACTACTGCTCCAGGTATTCAGTGTTAATAGATCCGACGAAACTTCCTCGAGGTTGTATGGATAACATTTCCATTTCCTGGTTTCCGAATGTTAAGGTTCCAACTATTTACGTATTTGACAAAAGGCAGTTTATTATGAATTTTGTTCGATAAATTTCATCCGTGCTTGACAAACTGAACCGCATACACTTTAGCGATTCATTCAAGCAGGAGATACTACTCAAAAAGTAGCAAATAATAATACACACATTTTATAGAACAAACATTTAGGTATAAATTACTTATATGACCTTTTCTCATTGATTCGAGCCTTTCCAAGGATTTGTGACGTAAAAGTTCTAATGGAATTCGCGCTCGTGCGACGACTTTCACTATCCGAAAACGTTGCAATATTTCGTTTAGGTGATTTTACATCATCCAAGAGTAAAATATGCGTAAAAAGCAGGTATGTATGCTATTCCACAATAGAATATGATGCAAATCTGCTAAAAATCAATATTTTACCACAAAACACCTGTTAATTCTTCAAAGAAATAAAATAATTTCTTCGCTATCACCATTCAGGAAGTTTCTGTGGAGTCTTTCCTACAATCTGCCTCAGCAAGGTGCTTTAAACTTATACTGCTCATAAAATGTTGCGAACCAATGCAAGAGTCTATCTTATTAAAATTCAATTAAGAAACGTCATTCTTTGTTGTAAGACTGTATTGCTTAATTGAACGCTAATAATTGGCCCTAACATTTTTTTCGATACTATAAAGCATAATTTCCTTTTAGGTTAATCCAAGTAAGGTTGACCGTCGGTACCGAAATTACTCTGCAGAAACGCTGTTGAAAGCTTATGAGGCAGTCAAAGAGCGAAAGGTCCCTGTAAAGACAGCAGCTAGGCAGTTTAGTGTTCCTGAGAATACTTTAAGGGATAGAGTAAAGGGGCGCATTGATCCTTTTGATTTTTGTATTGGGGGTGATACCACTCTTTGCAGAGAAGAAGAAGAGGTATTGGTAGAGCATCTGGAGGTCATGTCTTTGTTGGGTTATGGCTATACCAATACCAAACTGCAACAAATTGCTGGGGAACTGGCGTTTGACATGTTTAAAAAAAATAAAAAAATAAACCCATGAGCAACAACTGGTTGTATGGGTTTTTTTGAATATGGCGAGCACGTATAACGTTTTTTTCTCCAAGGAGTTTGGACAGTAATAGGGCTAGATCTTCAACACCAGAGATAGTGTCAGCTTATTATGACAATCTGAGGAAAATACTGACGAAATATAACCTGACTGATAAGCCCCAGCACATTTACAATTTGGATGAGACAGGGCTGCAACTCGACTTCCAAATGTAATTGGTCCATTAAATACGAAACCCCAGGCAATCACGTCGCCAAAGTCGACCACAACATCATTGATTGGTTGTGTAAATGCCGTCGAAAACTCGGTTCCGCCCTTTTTCGTGTTTAAAGGCAAACGACTGAACATCGACATCATGGCTGGAGCATCAACTGGAGCTAGAGGTAAAAAATGTCCGAATCGGGTTGGTCCAACCAGGAAATATTCGAAACCTATCTCAAAGAACACTTTCTCCCTTTTGCTCGTGCTGGCACAGATACATCTCAGCCAATTTTGCTAATTTTTGATGGCCACTCCTCACACGTATCACCGACTTTGATCAATTGGGCACAATCACAGAATCTTATCTCTTTTGTTCTTCCTGCATATACTTCCCACATCCTCCAACCTTTTGACGTGTCAATATTTGGACCATTCAAATCCTTCTACTACTCGGAATGTTCAGCTTTTATGAAAGCTAATATCGGACAGATCATCACCCGGTTTGACATATGCAAGCTTGCTTGCAAGGCATATTTAAAGGCCATGACGCCAACCAATATTCAAGCTGGTTTCAGGAAGACGGGAATCTATCCTCTATCACGAGACGCTGTTTGTATAGAAAAATTATTTCGATCAGAAGGTTTCAAAGAAGAAAACCCCGTGGACAAGGTAAGAGCCACTTAGTCCGGGAAAGAGGCTGTGGAGGAGTTCATAAGAATGAAACTGGAAAATACAAGATGTACATGTGCTTGCAAAGACAGAAAGAAAAACATGAAGAAACCCAAACCTGGCGGGAAGGCAACAACAGAGGAAGAGTTTGTTCAAGAAATGAAAGATTATGAAAACAACAAAACTAATGATATTAATAACTCACCAAATAAAGAGAACACCCCCCTCCTTAGAAACAATTACAATTTAACAGCCTCAAACCATCAACAAGCAGAATCCGAACATCAAGAGAACCTACAATGATTCCAGACTTAGACTCTGAATATCAAGAGGTTGCTACTGAAAAAGACCTCTGTTGCGTTTGTAAGAAATGGCCACCTCCAAACCTGAATGATCACCCTGGTATTAAACTTGCCACATGGGCATACTGTGACAACTGCAGCCACTGTGTCCACTTGTGTTTCTGCACAGCTGAGTGAGTAGTCAGACGCCACAGCACCTTCTTATGCTGTGAGGCGTAATCCACAAACTCAGAGACAGACAATTTGTTGGATTTTTTTATGTTGTTGGTTTTAAACAGAATTTATTTTTCAGGTTAATTAGTTTAATATCAAATTGGTGGGTGACATATCATTCGCTAACCAGTTGATAAAATATTTGAGATGTAAATTAATTCTTAATTAAAATTAGAGCATTCACTGAATTTAAAAGGTTAAAATTTTAATTTTTCAAACATAAACTGTTAAAGTACGTATTTTAATTCTCGAATCATCAGTCGGACGTTTGTATTTTATACCTGTTTTTAAAATGAATACGACACTTTCGACAGAAAGTGTAGTTTACAAGAGTTGCTATTATTTGCTCCCATTTTAAGGCGACCAATCATAGGGCGCGAATCGATGGGAAAGCGCCTAGAAGACTTAGATAAGTCAAGGCCATGTTGCAAAGGTAAATATTTTGTGGAAAGAAGTTCGGTCGTAAACTTTTAAGTGTTTTGTTTTGTTAATCACAACATTTTGCACAAAAATAGGAAATGTTAATGTCTCGATCCACGCACGTTACCGCGCGTGCGCCATTTAGGCCGTTAGAGGCTCGAATCCACGGGAAAGCGGCATATTAGGTAAATAAGAAAAGGTCCTATCAAAGTTTTCACAGATATTTAAATTATATCTACCTGTAGACAAAGGCAAACGAGGTAAATGTAAATGTGACAGAAACACAGAGACGAGACATAACTTACAAAATGAAAAACCATTAGTTACCGCCTTGGAACGGTCAGTCGACAAAAGGGCCAGCTGGGGTGCTTAAAACTGGTTTGTGGAGCGCTCTAACCTCGCATTTCCTAAAGGTTTTTCTATCAAACAAACAGGGTAAATAAAAATATCTCGTCAAAGTCAAACAATTAACAGTAAGCACCTGCATCGGGAGTTAAAACAGATATAATGAACGTTTGTACATACATGATAACTAGTAATAAAATTAGGTAACAACATATGTACAGTATGTACAATAGATAAAAGTCTCGGCAACCTAAAAATTCCAAATGAAAGAGTAGTTTATAAAAAATCACGTTTTTGCATGACGTTTGTAAATCCCCAGAATAACGTTATACATACAAGGCACATCTCCTTGTAAACCCTATACTTAAAGTGAATTAAATATTGTATATATTATAATATTAACCAAGTAGAGATACAAACCGTTTGTTTATGATTAACATTTATTGATTTCCAGCGATCTGAAATTGTACATTTATAAAGGAATAAAGTTTAAATCACAATTAGATATATAATACTATACATTGAGCAGCATTCAGATAAATCAGATGTCTTATTTTGTAGCTAGTAGTGTTCGGGCTTAGTTTTCTGGCCTAGGTCACTTATGATATTCACAAAGATAATATACAAAACCAGATTGACAATTGCCTTAGTGCATTAAAAAGATTTTTTTCAAATATTTTTAACGTATAGTATTAGCCCATTAAATAGAACCATAGAACCATTAAATTAGTAATGTCGTGTATAAAAATGATTAAAACCATAATATTCTTGACGTATTGATATCTCCACATTATACACGTGTGGGATTGCTAATTTGAAAAAAATCGATGCTGATTACATAGTTTTTGTTGTATGTATGTGTAGTTTGCTATCCAACATTTGATTTAACATCTTATCCATAGTTGGAGGACCGGACCTGGTAGCGCAATCGGTAGAGCGTCGGCTTCAGGTACGGGAGGCCCTGGGTTCGATCCCGGGCCGCGACATACCAAAGTCGTTAAAATGGTAGTGGTATAGCTCCCTTGCTAACGCTCAAGCAAATATAAGGGCAATTCCACGACTGGTTGACCCGGTGTCAGGATAATGTGACTGGGTGACATGCCAGGTGTTCACGGCATGCTATACACAGTGAAGGCAGCACTATATCTGCTTCAAGAGGACACCGTCTCTAGATACATGAAATACTGTTGGTGGGACGATAATGTGTGTTTATTGTTTATTGGGTTTATCGTCCCACCAACAATATTTCATGTTATCAAGGCATTACACCATTAAGGGATGGACGACCTTGCATACGGGCGCCTTAAATGTAGAAGGGACCTTAAAATGAATGTGGATTATAAATAATGTGTTTTAAACGCAATTCATTTTCTATTCTTTACACACAATAAGGTAAACAATCTTACAGAACCCGACAGAAACCAATACAAATTGCTGTACTGTTTGTAACACTTCAAAACACAAAATATACTCCTTCATGAAGCAATATATAAATGTTGAATACATGTACGTAATGAAGCATTTTAAGAAGCCAGTGGCGCTTTTGCATATATGATATTAAATCATTTAATCAGATACTGGTCGACGGACACCTGTTGGTTCGACGTCCTTTTTTGTTCGGAGTAAATGTTTAAAATTGTATGTAGTAATTGCATTTGGTGTCATTCGAAAAGATAGAAAGAAAGAAAAAAGAAAGAAAAAGGTAGGTAGGTAGGTAGGTAGGTAGGTAGGTAGGTAGGTAGGTAGGTAGGTAGGTAGGTAGGTAGGTAGGTAGGTAGGTAGGTAGGTAGGTAGGTAGGTAGGTAGGTAGGTAGGTAGGTAGGTAGGTAGGTAGGTAGGTAGGTAGGTAGGGTAGGTAGGTAGGTAGGTAGGTAGGTAGGTAGGTAGGTAGGTAGGTAGGTAGGTAGGTAGGTAGGTAGGTAGGTAGGTAGGTAGGTAGGTAGGTAGGTAGGTAGGTAGGTAGGTAGGTAGGTAGGTAGGTAGGTAGGTAGGTAGGTAGGTAGGTAGGTAGGTAGGTAGGTAGGTAGGTAGGTAGGTAGGTAGGTAGGTAGGTAGGTAGGTAGGTAGGTAGGTAGGTAGGTAGGTAGGTAGGTAGGTAGGTAGGTAGGTAGGTAGGTAGGTAGGTAGGTAGGTAGGTAGGTAGGTAGGTAGGTAGGTAGGTAGGTAGGTAGGTAGGTAGGTAGGTAGGTAGGTAGGTAGGTAGGTAGGTAGGTAGGTAGGTAGGTAGGTAGGTAGGTAGGTAGGTAGGTAGGTAGGTAGGTAGGTAGGTAGGTAGGTAGGTAGGTAGGTAGGTAGGTAGGTAGGTAGGTAGGTAGGTAGGTAGGTAGGTAGGTAGGTAGGTAGGTAGGTAGGTAGGTAGGTAGGTAGGTAGGTAGGTAGGTAGGTAGGTAGGTAGGTAGGTAGGTAGGTAGGTAGGTAGGTAGGTAGGTAGGTAGGTAGGTAGGTAGGTAGGTAGGTAGGTAGGTAGGTAGGTAGGTAGGTAGGTAGGTAGGTAGGTAGGTAGGTAGGTAGGTAGGTAGGTAGGTAGGTAGGTAGGTAGGTAGGTAGGTAGGTAGGTAGGTAGGTAGGTAGGTAGGTAGGTAGGTAGGTAGGTAGGTAGGTAGGTAGGTAGGTAGGTAGGTAGGTAGGTAGGTAGGTAGGTAGGTAGGTAGGTAGGTAGGTAGGTAGGTAGGTAGGTAGGTAGGTAGGTAGGTAGGTAGGTAGGTAGGTAGGTAGGTAGGTAGGTAGGTAGGTAGGTAGGTAGGTAGGTAGGTAGGTAGGTAGGTAGGTAGGTAGGTAGGTAGGCAGGCAGGCAGGCAGGCAGGCAGGCAGGTAGGTATCACCAGCAATATCTCCTTGGAAGAAATTGTGTACATACAATAATATGTAATGCCAAGAATTTCATTATTTTACATATTTAACATTTTCATTTTTAAGTGCTCTTTGATATTCTATTGATTATTGTATTGTTTTTATTAATTTTCATTACACATTTAAGTGAACATTTTGCAAACGGACACCCTGAGATTGAAACGTTTTACGTAACTGATTTCATATATCTCTATTACCATTTCTACGAGATCCTCTCCTGAAAGAGATGTATAAAATGCGCTTCTTTTATGTATGACTGAATAGAAGACTGATTAAATGTTGTAAAACTGCATCTAGAAATCTGCCGAGTTAGTGAAACGTTTCTGCTGTGATTACTGGTTTGGCCCATAAATTTACGTTAGCAACAATCATTTGTGCAGAAGGAGAATTATTATGCTGGCTTGATCTACGGTACAACTATATATCTAAAGTATAAAACTATATTTATTGTGGCAAAACTCCGTTAAAGACAATATTTTATACAGAACATAGAAAAGTTTTGATTGCATATTTTTCAATTGATTGCGATATAATTTGAACAAATAAACGTCGATAAAATGTTCTACCAAATAGACAATAATGCTCAGGCTGATTCAGGCCAAGACAATTAGCCGCTGTACTAAAACGGCTCTAAAATGTACGTCACCAGTCCGTACACAACTGCCATGAATTTATTTAATATTAATCCCATTATTAGATGCATTATTTCGATTCAGATTCCGAACATGAAAGTGGTGGCAGAAATACAATTTGCCAGCCTATAATGTGGAGCCTTGGCTTATTACATGTATGCCAAACATAACAAACATACGTATACTTTGTGCAAACGATGAATGCAGATATAGCATGTGCACGCTTGCAAAAAGATGAAATGCAATTTAAATAATGTGTCGAATGCGTTTATAATTCGTAGTTCAAATATGTGTTACTTAATAAGCATGGACTTATCAGTAGGTGCGACGATAGCGCTTTATAAAGCTGGTTTTATCACTTCAGTCGATCTCGATTGCTGACTGACCGAACCAGGACGGCCACTGTAGGATTTGCTTCATTTCTAAAATGATTCATCACATTTTTGTTCAAAGTTTTACATCTTGGCTTTCGTGTACATATCTTTGTCCTGTACGTTATTTTTCCAATTTGAGTTTATGTCGCAATGCGGGTTTTGACATATGTCCTGACAAAAATAAATGACTATAAAATTAAACGTGACGTTTCCCCTATACAATGACTTGCATCTGTAAGATTTTGTGAATATATCTATAAGTTATTGTTTTCTTTCTATTTAAAATGACAATAGACAAATATATTGAAAGAGTCGACATTTCTAAATACCGTCTAAAATATATCGTCAGAGAGCTTTCTGTGCATGGAAAATGGTATTTGGATCAAACAAAGCAACTCACCGTTTGTACAAATTTATCCACAAGCTTCACGTATATTTTAATTAAGTCTTGAGAAAACCAATCTCCCAAAATTACATATTCCTCTGAAACTGATGCTATGAGAACCTTCCTCGCGCAGTAAGTTTAGCACGCAAAGCATATTTTCACAATCAAAACATCAACACAAAGAGGAGCTATTGAACGTAAAAGAATTTACATACCTTGGTATTTAAATGTTAAACACATCCGTCGCAAGGCCTGTCGAAAAGTCTGTGATAAGAATTCATATATTTAGCCTGCTTGTCTTTGATTAAAACCGTCAGTCACATTGCGATGTTGGAGCATGCTTTAAACCAGATTTATGCACTTCAAACGACAACTGTTGTAGTCTCTTGTTTCGCTGTTCTGTCACTTTTGCATTAAATTGTGGTCGGCCTTTGGCTGCTGGCTACCCTCAATTTTAATTAATGTAGTCATTTTCATATCTTTTTCATATTTTTAGCAGCTTGCATAAAAAAAAATCTGTCAAATATCAGCAATATAAATGCTTGTGTTTTGGTGGTTTTCAGTTTGTGTTATCATGATGTATACGTTTAGTATTTCATTCCATTTGCCTCTGTTATGCAGCAGCAATGATTGTAAGCAAATAAATAAAGTACATGAAAAGTATACATTCTTTAAAGGTGTCATCGTTTTTCCAATGTGAAACCCTTAACGATTATTTGTAAAAATTTGTTGTTTTTTTAAATAATTATTTATGACGTCATTATATTGTTCTTATAACATATCAGCGCTTGTACTGCTTCATTGTATTTGAAACTACTCTCTCATTTGGAATTGTTTGGTTGCCGAGGCTTTTATCTACTGTACATATGTTGTTTTATTACTAGTTATCATGTATGTACATAAATTCATTATATCTGTTTTAACTCCCGATGCAGGTGCCTACTGTCAGTTGTTTCACTTTGACGGGATATTTCTGTTTGTTTGATAGAAAAACCTTCAGGAAGTGCGAGGTTGGATCGCTCCACAAACCAGGTTTAAGCACCCCACTTGGCCCTTTTGCCGACTGACCGTTCCAAGGCGGTAACTGATGGTTTTTCTTTTTGTGTGTTATGTCTCGTCTCTGTGTTTTTTGTCACATTTACATTTACCTTGTCTGCCTTGGTCTGCAGGTAGATATAATTTAAATATATGTGAAAATTTTGATAGGACCTTTTCTTATTTACCTATTTATGTTATTTTTTATGTTATTGTTTTGTTTCCTTTCCTCGTTTAACTAACGAAATTTTAAGAGTATTTATGTATTGTATTCTGGAAAAACTTCTTTGTTGAATCTTACTTTTGTGACAATCGTCTGAAATTCTTTTATGTATTATCCCACAAGGTTTTTCTGAAAGTGAACTCCAGAATAAATCTCTCTCAAATGTCATTTTCTTATGGGTGATAGTAATAGGGAAATATAACAGAGTCCTTTGAGCATTGCAACCTATATTATATTTTGGAAAAGCACAGCATAAGGGTAATCACATGCAAGTCAAATGCAAAAGTACGAACAAATCTGTGTCACTGAACAGAAGTGTGTGACAAAGTGCTATGAATAAGAATATATAAGACAAAGTCCGATGAGCATTGCAACATAAACTAATAATTGAAAAGACACACGACCAAGGTATTCACATGCAAGCCAAATGCAAAAGTGAGAACACATAGGTGATGAGTCATATAACAAAAAGGGCAAATGAAATAGTAAATTAAATTAACTTTTTGAATCAAGAAAACAAATTAGCAGAGAAGAGTAAAGATTTGTAGCATCCTGTTCACGTGGAGATGCAATTGAGGAACCAAAGTCCAATGTCCATCAAAGGTAATACATGTAACAATCCTTATAGGACGAATTAAATGACAACATAGATTACATGCAGGGGGAGATGTTTTACGACCGCCGCAATGCACAAGTAATATTGTTGTGATCATAAATATAGATATATAAGACAAAATCCTATGAGCATTGCAACCTATACAAACAATTTGAAGCCAAGCAAAATGCAAGCAAAATGTACTTTGTCACAAAAAAAGGTTAGTTGTATGAATATTGAGGTTTATTTTGAAAATGTTGTAGTACTATGAAATCAGACATAAACATAAACAAAGGGCAATGACTTAACAAGAGCCGGTCAAACCGGGTAGTTTGTCAAAAACAGTTGTAAAATCCGACTTCAAATAACGAAGTTATGGGCCGGACAAGGTTTTGCTGCAAGGTCATGTTGTGACCTTGACCTTCAAGGTAGCGACCCAAATGTTGCGCGCGACATGTCATCTCAACATGGTGATAATTTCTGTGAAATAGTTTCGAAATCCGACTTCAAATAACAAAGTTATGGGCAGGACACAAGTTCACTGCAACGTCACGCTGTGACCTTGACCTTCAAGGTAGGGACCCAAATGTTGCGCGTGACACGTTGTCTCAACATGGTGGTCATTTCTGTGAAATAGTTTCGAAATCCGACTTCAAATAACAAAGTTATGGGCCGGACACGATTTTGCTGCAAGGTCGCGGTGTGACCTTAACCTTCAAGGTAGGGACTTAAATGTTGCGCGCGACACGTCGTCTCAACATGTTGGTCATTTCTGTGAAATAGTTTCGAAATCCGACTTCAAATAACAAAGTTATGGGCCGGACACGATTTTGCTGCAAGGTCGCGGTGTGACCTTGACCTTCAAGGTAGGGACCCAAATTTTGCGCGCGACACGTCGTCTCAACATGGTGGTCATTTCTGTGAAATAGATTCGAAATTCGACTTCAAATAACGAAGTTATGGGCCGGACACGATTTTGCTGCAAGGTCCAAGCTGTGACCTTGACCTTCAAGGTAGGGACCCAAATGTTGCGCGCAACACGTCGTCTCAACATGGTGGTCATTTCTGTGAAATAGTTTCGAAATCCGACTTCAAATAACGAAGTTATGGGCCGGACACGATTTTGCTGCAAGGTCACGCTGTGACCTTGACCTTCAAGGTAGGGACCCAAATGTTGCGCGCGACACGTCGTCTCAACATGGTGGTCATTTCTGTGAAATAGTTTCGAAATCCGACTTCAAATAACGAAGTTATGGGCCGGACACGATTTTGCTGCAAGGTCACGCTGTGACCTTGACCTTCAAGGTAGGGACCCAAATGTTGCGCGCGACACGTCGTCTCAACATGGTGGTCATTTCTGTGAAATAGTTTCGAAATCCGACTTCAAATAACGAAGTTATGGGCCGGACACGATTTGGCTGCAAGGTCACGCTGTGACCTTGACCTTCAAGGTAGGGACCCAAATGTTGCGCGCGACACGTCGTCTCAACATGGTGGTCATTTCTGTGAAATAGTTTCGAAATCCGACTTCAAATAACGAAGTTATGGGCCGGACACGATTTTGCTGCAAGGTCACGCTGTGACCTTGACCTTCAAGGTAGGGACCCAAATGTTGCGCGCGACACGTCGTCTCAACATGGTGGTCATTTCTGTGAAGTAGTTTCGAAATTCGACTTCAAATAACGAAGTTATGGGCCGGACACGAATGGGACGTACGGACGGACTGACGGACTGACAGGACTGACCGACTGACGGACTGACGGACTGACGGACGGACGGACGGACGGACGGACAAGGTGGCGACTATATGCTCCCCCGAAAGTTTTCGGGGAGCATAATAAAAACAAATGGATGATAAGTCATTTAATGGGTTTCTCAAATACAAGCAATGAAAGAAAAACCGATCCATTTGAATAAATGTCAAATAGCTGACGTTTTGATCCAATGCCCATCAAAGGAATTACGCGTCACATTCATTATAGGTTTAATTAAATGACAACATAGATTAAATGCACGGGACAACCCAACAGTTACCGCATTGGGACTGTTTGTCGGCAAAAGATTCGGACTGGGTGGTTTAAGCCGGTTTTACAGTGCTCTAACTTTGCATTTCTTGAACAGTTCTCAAATGCAAGTAATGAAAAGAATTTTCAATTATTTGGATAAAAAGTCATACTGCACAAAACACCAACATGGTACGTTTCATTTTACAATTTTTAATTTAAAATCTATTAATTTAATAATGTATCAACATCTTTTTGCCATGGCAATTCGTTAAAGACACAGTTAAACAAAGAATAATGTAAGAAGCTTTAGAAATCAAATCAACAGAAAGCTAGCTGTAGCAATATTTTAATGTAGCTTTGTGAAATATTTGTTATTGAACTAGCTATTAATTATTAACATTATTATATATTTATATATATATATATATATATATATATATATATATATATATATATATATATATATATGTAGATCCATCGACATTATATCATATATATATATATATATATATATATATATATATATATATATATATATATATATATATATATATATATATATATAATGTCGCTAGTGCTTTATCTTTTATTAAACACAAAATATTCTCTTACAGTTGATTACCTATTATGTGTGTTAAATGTATATATTTATATTTACTTTCACATTATATCGCATGCTGTCTATTTCGTAGATTGTTTATATCCCAGTTTTAAAACTATTCTGAAGGTATATTTTATAAACCATTATTTACATCAATCTTATTCTTGATGGTACTTTACAATCATTTGTTAAGATTATTTCTAAGTGTTTTGGACGTAAAAAATGCTTTTACTATCTTAGCGATATGTATAAAAAACGAACAAGGACGTTAAAGAGAAAACACACAAACAGCCACGCAGGCGTACATTCTAGCACATAAGACTTGTATATTCATACAATGTATGGACGCTTTGGCTATATTCACATGTTCACAGACCTAAACTATATTAAACTAGTTCAAAAACGGTGTGCTTCACGGACGGAAATAAAATTATTTGCCACTTTCAGCAAGACAGAGGAAAACGCACGAATCCTTGTGTCAGTATTGGTGTTGTTACCTCAGCTAGTATATGGTATGAAATGTTCAATACTTCCTAGAGTGACCTTGAATTAAGCAACCTGTAGGAATTGTCACATTTTGTTTCAATTGAAAAGGGAGCGATAGTGATCAGATTTATTTCGTCCTTCTCTATCAAATAATAATGCAGCCTCCTCCCTCGAGCAATGTGTTGGATACCAACGTCTGATGTTGTTCATTAAGTACGAATCATTTGTGGTTGAAACAATTATCTGAATACAAACCTTCATTTAGTTTCCATGAGAAAATATATCAAAGTAAGTACATGCTAAACCTACATGTAAAATAACATATAACTTTGCATAAACATCAACTGTAATGGTTGTAATCAAAGCACTACAAATGTGCTGATTAGGCGGTGTACGTTTTACCCTGCCAGTGGCTACAGGTGTGCAAATAATGGGCAAAATTATTCCCTGTTAGATTTTATTGCATACAGCGTATACATGTTTATAGCAAAACAATATAATATTCCTTAGCATATTTGACATGGATAGAGGAGTACTGGTAAATTGCATCATTATTATATATAGTTTTGACAATTTCTGTTATTTCTTGGCAAGTTTATTTTTTCGATGGCTAAATCAACCACGAGAGAGCTCTGCCAGCGTAGGAATGGTTCACATTGTGAAACCTCCCGGTCACATGAATGTGACAGGTGTTCACGATGTAAACAAAACTTTATCTGTAAATGGTCTGATAGCTCAGAATGCGATTCGATATTGAAATATGAAAATATCAAAATCTTTATATTCTGCTAAGACATACACTAAATCAATGTAAGCGATGGCATTAATAAATGTGTTTTCCCCTTCATTTTTATCTTCTCCCTTTCTGACATTATTTATACTGAGATTAGATGATTTGCAAAAATCTAACAGACCTGTGCCATATGTGTCCATAATTGTGTCCTTGTTTACTTGCATAGGGTAAGATAGATTCGACTCTATGTTAGAAGAATTGTATGAATCCAAATGTCCCTCAGGAATCAGATAATCTCTCCCGCTAGCAGTTCTTGCATTAAGATCACCACATGTTACTATTTTTCCTTATAACTTGTTTTTTTTTTCTGAGCCCGTTTCATTTATCTCAAACATGTCAATGCCTCTTTGTCTCAGAACATTTGATTGATATGGAGGTATATACGCACAATACAAATAAAGGTCGTCATCAATCTCACGGACTAAAGGTACAGGTGGTTTATGACCTAAAGAGATTTTGTTTACATTTTTAAAAAGGAACAGATTTAATAATGGAATGCATTTTTGAAATTCTGTAAGTTATGAACAAATATTGTTAACATGTTTATACTGAGGACGTTTGTATGGGTCACACTTTATATGATAGTATGCTGTGAAGAATTTTCTAATCTTTCGGAACTGTACCAGTACTCGGATGGGAATTCTGTTCTTTTAATTCCATAGTGTAACAGTGCTCCGATGGGAAATGGATTGCAGATACTATTGATATATCTCCTGTTTCATATGGCCAACTGACGTTTTACAATCATTTTATCAGTTTATACATCAGTGAATCAAATAAAAGCAGTGTTTAAAGCTATTATGCCAGGACACCTTAAAGGTATCTTTCTATTTGTTTACTGCTTTGTGGAGATGTGCACCCGTGTCCTGGACCGTCTATCGACTGTTTTAACTGTTCCAAATATTAATCTTTAAAGAAGCGTGATCTTCATTTTATACATATCAACACACGTATTTTGATACCCAAATTGGATGAAATTAAAATTATTGCACGAGAAACTAGAGAAGCATGTATTTGCATTTCCGAGACATAGTTAGACAATTCATTTCCTGATAGTGAAATGTCCATCGAAACTACTCGGTACAAGATAGAATTGGCCATGGTGGCGGAGTACTTATATGTACCCAAAGTGATTTTGTATTAGTTTCTCTTCCAATTTAGAACATGACAACTTGGAAGCTACCTGTCTGGAATTATTACTACCCAAATCCAAACCTATTCTGCGTGGAGTGATCTACAAACCACCTACCCTATCTGAGCACTACAGTGTTCTTGACAGTGTATGAAAATAGCTTTTCATTTTCACTAGTTATTGAAAATCAGGCACTTAACTACTTAAGACAGCTCAGTGCTAACAAAGATACTGAATTACAACTTCACATTTTATGAGAGATTGAGCAGTTATTACTCAACCCCTTACTCATGTAATAAACTTGTATCTCATACAAGGTGTCTTATTCATTTGAAAGACTATATAAGAATGGACTTGGAAAGTTACTCTTATTGGAATGATTCTGTTAGATCTCCAAAAGGCCTTCGATACTGCAAACCACCCAACTCTTCTTATGAACTTAAGAGCGGCTGGACTTGGGAATGACATTTTGAGGTGGTTTCGATCATGTCTTTCTGAAAGGAGGCAGCTTGTTGATGTTTCAGGTACTCAATCATCTACACCGCTCGGATTACATGTGGTGTTCCACAAGGGTCAATACTTGGCCCTTTCTTGTTTTAATATATGTTAATGACATGTCAGCTGCAATCAAAAATAAGTTGCTATTATTTGCAGATGACTCAGGAATTTTGGTTTCAAGTAAATGTAAGGCTGATGTTGAACATGTCGTGGAAGAAGATTTGCATCTTGTTAGCCGTGGCTGGTGGATAATATGCTATCACTACATTTAGGGAAGACTGAGTCAATCTTACTAGGGTCTGAACAGAGACTCAGGTCAAATTCATCCCCTAATATCAAATGTAACGGCACAATTATTAAACTAACTTCTTTGATCTAATATCTCAGAGCAACCATTGGTCGACTTTTATCTTTTGATGCAATGGCTAGGTCAGTTTTACAGAACTCTAACACACGTTTGAAATATTTATAACGTAAAAAGGATTACCTTACTCAACATACTATAAAACTTCTAGTTATGTCCTTAATCCTTGGTCCTGTGTCGCTTCAATCTTTGTATATGCTGCAATTCTCATAGGACTTTGTCTTATATATTCTTATTCATGATCACAACAATGTTACCTGTGCAGTGTGGCGCTCTTAAAAAATCTCCCCCTGTATGTAATTTATGTTGTCATCTAATTTATCCTTTAAAGATTTTACGTATATTTACTTTGATGGACATTGGACTTTGGTTCCTTAATTCCATCTCCGCATGAACATGATGCTACAACAATTTACTCTTGTCTGGTCATTCCTTTTCTTGATTCGAAATGTTAATTTCATTTACTATTAACGTTTTTTGTAGGTCTTCTAATCGAAATAATACCTATCTCTCTTCTGAACACTATGTGGGCAATATTTTTTTAATGACGTCTCTACTTTCGTCATAACTTGTCAAACAAAACTTCAAAGAGTTCGGTCCAACAGTATAGATGTTGATTCCATTCCATACCGAATTTGATTTGTTTGAAGCTCTTGACCAATTTTCGCAATGTTAATACTCTTTGTCTGATCTTTTTGTTTCACTTTCGGTTCATTGGTTTCAGATGTCTGAATAGGCTCTTCTTCAATGCCGTAAAAAATAAGTTGTCTCGCATGCTACGGAACTCGCTGTCAAGTGTTTTGGTTCGAATTGCCTTCTGGCTTTTCTCCATCAAAGAAATCGTTTGTTTGTTTTTTTCTATTTTTTTCTAATGATTGTTTTTTTGGTGTTTAACCTTTTGAATTCTTCTTGTGTTGTCTTTATTTCCCTTTTTGATGATCGTATACTTCTCCCAAAAATGACAGTGAGTTTTCAACATCAGTAACAATTTTATATATGCCACTTACTTTTGCGTCAGGGTCGCACAGTTTTTTATTTATTAATGAATGTTTATATTATCTATCTTACTGACATTCACCTCAGACAGCATGGATTTCTTTTAAACTTGCTGCTGCCCATAGTGGAGTTTGATTACTACATTGTGTGTACTGACCTTGTTTAGGAGATGACTAGACATATTGTCCAGGAAAAAGTGTAAACCAATGGCTGTTCCTAGAAGAGTTCAAAGGGTTCATATACATGTAGTTCATAGAATGCACATCTTCAATATGTGAGGAGTCGAAACAAAACGACTCTGGTTTGTCAAGTTTGTGTCGTTGTTTGCCATCACTGTTTACATTGTTCGACCATTTCGCTCCATGCGCCACACTATTACCACCTGCATCAACACGTGTTTTGTCCACACTGATGTGTCTAACTGTTACCCATACACACTGTGCACCTGTACTTGTACTGATATATGCATTGCCTCTACCGTCAGCTTCAACAAAGGCGATATCCCCATTCGCTTTTCTTTAGCTTTCGTCATCTTGTTTTGCTTACTTGATTTGGGTGGCATCAATGTTACAACCACATTACTTGTTGTAATAAAAAGTGTACATATAATCCACTTATTAGCACATAATAACACAAAAGATCACGAGGCTCATGTCTCCATTTCTTGTTCTGAGGGGACATCACCCCTATGAACAACGCATTAAAAAGCTGGAAAATCTTCAACAGTCAGAAAAAACAAACCTCTTCTAAAATAAAGTAAACATTGCGACTAAACAGCATAAGCTCAAACATCCGAAAAAAAATCAATAATTACACATTAAAAACTTCCGACACTCCTCAAAAATTAACAAGAGGTCTATAAGACCGAAGGTACATTTTATGGGTCTTTGTCTGAACGATAACTTCGCAATGTCTGGATGTAATAAGTACGTGGGAAATGTTAGGAACGAATACGAAATATTAAAATACGTATTATATGCCTGTTTTTTGACCAGGCATTACTGTTCTCAAATACGCTTTAAAAAAGGTATGACCTTTGATTGTTCGACTCTGCCATCCAATTATGTTGCAAATTAAGTGTTCAGGGATGATATTCCTGAACGCTGATAAATTGTAAAATATTAGAATCTGTTTTATGTATCAACCGTATACGCAAATGATGATGACTGCTTAAATGGTAAAATAGGATTTCTACTGAATTGAGTATGAGCACGTAGTTGTGTCCCCACACATGCATTTTTATTACACATGTTCGGTAATTACTGTTCTTTTACTGAAGCATCACGTTGGTGTGCAGTTTAGCAAATCTATCAGTGCTATTTTGTTCTCATCTACTCTACCACTTGAACATTTTACTTTATTGCAAAATGAGTTGCAATTGCAAAACGGGGAGTGAGGATCAATCCATTTCGCAATGAACCACATCTCCAAGTTTTGCAATGAAAATTATCAAGTCCGCATCTGAGCTCTTAAGAATAAAAAAAAAGTGTTCGAATACAAGGCATACAATGGATATCATGAAGACGATAGGAACTTATCAAGGTCCCTAGTAGGAGCAGTGCCGTTTTATTTGGATATAAGACGAAAATATAGCTTTCTTACAGAATGCATGCTTATTGCAAAATGCATTGTTATTGCAAAACGGGAGTGGGAATCACCACATTTTGCCATAAAGTAGTATGCAAACAATAACATTCAATAAAATAAGAGCGTGTAAACATTGTCCATTATTATAATACAAACAATGCTGTTCAATTATATACTAGTATCTTAAACATTGTCCGCTATTATAGTACAAACAATACAGTTCAATTATTTACGAGTGTGTTTAAACATTGTCCACTGTTATAATACACACTATACTGCTCAATTATTTACGAGTGTGTTTTACATTGGCCAGTATAATAATACAAAAAATACAGTTAAATAGACTACAAGCGTGTAAACATTGTCCATTATTATAATACAAAAATACAACTCAATTACATAATTTGTTTTCAACATTGCCCACTATTATAATACAAACAATACAGTACAATTGAATATGAGCGTGTAAGCATTGTTTATTAGTATGAGACAAACAATACAGCTCAATTATATATGAACATTTTTAAAAATGTGTAATACATAATATTTGGGTTAATCAACGATGATTATTTCTTATAAATCATTTTATATCAGTTTACATTTTATGTTACTGCACGTACTTAGACTTACTATATAGTGAAATTATTCTGTTAAGTGGGCCTCTGACATATACATGCACCAAACAAATAAGAATCATTTCTATGCAGAGTTGGCCCCTATAATACTCAATGTTCATATTTTCCTGTCCGACATTGATTGTCACATTTTCTCTCAACAATGTTCATTTCAAAAATAATTTGAGGAAAATTTGATTCACCTGCGGTAGCTAAATGTGTGTATTATTTAATCAATCGTTTTCCTGTTTAATTGCACGGTGTTATTCATTGAATGTGTACGTGCAGATTATTATAGAGTGAATACTAAACTTTATTTTAAGGAGATTAAAACGTATTGCGAAATGTGTTTTAAAACATAGTTCTATTTTTTAATACCTCATGCTGTAAATAAGTTATAACTGGAAGCTTCAATATTGCATAGAGTTTGGTTACATGCATAAACTTGTAGATTTAATTGTGTATATTATATTTGAACATTTTAGTTTTGACAAGACGTCACTGCAATTTTATCGTACGACCTCTTTGATCGATTATTTTATTATTACGATATACTTAAGTAGAAATGTGTAAAGCACTGTCTGCATTATTTGTGCTCGCATTTTGCTTTAGACATTCTAAGCATTCCAACTGCTTTGAAGAACCCTCATTAATAAGCAATTCATCGGTCTTTTTCTGCGTAAGTGACGAATCATTCCATTGTGATGGTTTAAAATTTTAAAAAGATTTAAAAAATGCTTCATTAATTGCTGTTGTTTTTTAACACTGGACATGCGATACATTCAGAAAATATCACAACATCGTTATATTTTATCACAAGAGAAAGTGCATATTGATATTTGTAAAATCATGTGATCGAAAATATGCAATTTTCCAAAAAGAATAAAACATCTTTTGTGCTTATAATACATTTTTAACTTTCATTTTTTTAAATGAATGGATTTTTAAACATATAACTTTTACGACTTTTAAAATATGTTTGTATATTTAATAAAATTTATAAAATATGTCATAATAAGAATAAGCGCGTAGTATCAAAGTAGGATTTTCATATAAAAGAGCTAAATATATAAATTTTCTGATTCTGTTTGTTCTTGTCTAGAAAAGTCAAGCATCGATCTTAAAACAAACGCAGTGAAACGGCATTTCATAAGCATACGCCTAACCTTTAAGATGATATCCGACAGTGTGGACCGACGTTTTTTCCTCAAATAAATCATTATTACACGAATGGTTCCTACAAAATGCATTGATGTCCTAGATCTATGTGAACAGTGAAGCACAGAATCCCATTCGACATTGCAAACAGGTAGTTCCTTTCTAAGCAGAGATAGTTATTTTAATACTAATAAAACCACGTGAAAACTTTTACGTTCCCGTTATATCGTCATCGGGTAGTCCACTCTGACGTCGATATCTATATTTAGTAATGAGCAGTAGTATGCTTATTTGCAGATTTGGGAAGATTGGCTTTGTCGCCGCTGTTAATGTCTCTCAATATAGGAAGTATTTGAAATAGTCTTTACATAGTTTAAAATATGAATTTAGGCAGACAGTATGCCTAATTTCCCCCGAACAATGATATAAAAATTGTTACATGTATTTGATATAGCAAACTGTCGGTTACCACCTTTATTATCAATACATATTTTTTCATGTGTGAGTAGTATAAAATAACTCCACTGAAAGGGTAAACACACACACAGATAATTTCTAATACAACTGTATATATCTAGAGCGATCTCCCATACAATCACATACAATGACGATGATGGCCTTGTGTATTTAGATAATTGACAAAAGAAGAACTCCAGCAGCTTAAATATGCGCAATTAAACTGCTTCTCCATTGGTTACACACCACGTTGAAAGCTTATTGTATTAGATACAATTTATGTCTTGATAAACTTTAGGAACATTGAGCACGCTATGTATACAATAATCCATGCGGTGTCAAAATATCACGGTGACATCGTCCACAGTTTATAGTAGGAAAAATAAATAATTAGGAACGGTAGTTAAGACCGGAAACAAGTAGAAACAATACTATCGTATGTTTGATCGGTTTTTATCAATATTAAAAATATTTTTGCTGCTGGTTATGTCCGACTTAAACAATGATAAAATTGTAGTTTGATAGTTTAATTAAAGCAATTTATTGCGGATAAGTGTATTTTATCAGTAACAACTGAATCGTCATATATGTGAAACTTTCTCATGACTAACAAAACTAACCTGATCCCATTTTTTATCACTGTATGAAGACCTTAATACGTAGCACTTGATTTAAAAAGAAAATTCAGACAAGGCATACATGTTAAAAATATTATTATTTCAGAATAAACTGAACTTAGCTAACATACATGTCTATCAATAATCTTCGTGTGTGATTTTAAGAATCTGCAAGTTTATATTAGGCTTTTGTAAATTTACGTACGCATTCTACTTTCTTAGGATCTAAATATAATTACCACGGAAGTGTATGTTTATAACCATGACATCTAAAAATTAATTAGTGTCCAACAAGAGTCTAAAAGAAAAAATACAAAACCGTTTTATGCCTTAACGTGAGGAATATATTATGGCTTCTTGCTATCTTACAAGTGGTTCACAAGGGCTCGACATCTGAAGCTGCAAACAACTTTATAAAATTGGCATTTAGATTTTATATTTTACTGTTGCGTTAATTGGCTTATTCGACGTAACGATGCCATGCTAATGTAACTGGAAAACGTGAATCTTTCTTCTTGTAATTCACGAATTTTAGATATTTTGGTACTTTAGAACAAAAGTGAAGGATATTCGACAATCCTTTAAATGTCGTTGACATTCTTGCATTTGTATATTAACATGTTTTCAATTGAATTTCCGAAATGTGTTAGTGTTAAAGCCTTTTGGGGCTTTTACTGTTGTTGACATGAAGAGTAAAACTAAACTAAATGAACTGTACAGCATTATAAAAAAATAAGTCTGCTTTCTTAAAGATCATTCAGTAACCACGGTGTTGAGTTATTAGGTTCCAAGGGATACACAAATACATTTGGCATGTGTCTTTGTCAAATGTTGATGCATGTTGCAGTACTCATGGTACATTGTCATTTTTTTAGTTATGAATTAAACATTGTGGAGTGGGGTTGTCGTAAAAATGTTTCCAGGCGTATAATCTATGCTGTCATTTACATATAATCCACCCTGTCATGATTGTTACGTGTTCTCTCCTTTGAATTAGATTAAACTGTGCCACTTTTATCAACAAACGTTCCAAAGTGGAAACTGTAGGTAATTTCTTTTTTTATATAACATCTAGTCACAGTTTTGCTGTAAGTTAAAAATTTTATTGGCATGTTAATTCTTTTGTCCTGTGCCTTTCCAAGTTATAATTTATGTGAACTTTGTCATATTTTCTATTAAGAATATATGACAAAGTCATATGAGCATTGCAACATATACCAAACTCCGAAAAGGCACAGACCAAAGGTATTCACATGCAAGCCAAGCGAAAAGTAAGAACAAATTTTTGATGAGTCATTTAACGAAAAGAGCAAACCTGACAGTTCCCGCCTTGGAACGGTCAGTCGGCAATATGGGCCGACTGGGGTACTTAAACCGGCTTTACAGAGCTCTAACCTCGCACTTCCTGGCGAGTTTCTTAAATGCAAGCAATGAAAAGAAAAACATCTATTTGAATACAAAATGTCCAAGCGCTGATATTTACTATAATAAGTTATGACGAAAGTAGTGACGTCATTGAAAAATAATGTCCATATAGTGTTTAGAAAAGAATATGGTATTATTTCGATTTGAAGAAAATACACAAAAATGGTTAACTATAAATGAAATTAACTATCTGAATCATGAGCAAACATGACCAGAGACAAATAATTTTCATTTTAAATTAGACACATTTTATTGCCTATAATTGTATCAAAGTAAATTTGTCCATCACTGCAATGAACTAATTTTCAATCAACATAAAGTCCTTTCTGAATAAATAATTAAAAACGGATGACAAAAATATACAAGCATCTATTTGGCATGCTTAACAGTAATGCGCCGAAGAGGCGCTCCTCAGACAAACGCATACATATGCAAAGTGTTAACATCTGCATTGAATCATTACAAAATCATTAAACAAACTGCCAGGTCATTTACCTGTCATTCCGATCCGTGCATGTCAGACGAGATCGTCTCGTTCTAACATAAAACCAAATAAATATCTTATCCAGTTTGACTCGAGGCCGTGCATTGCATGGTGAAGTTTGCAAGGTGCTGACTGTTTGTTGTCAGACAAATTCAATAAATGTAGTGTACACTCATGTTGAAAGTCTATGTTTCACTTCCTCAGAGAACTTTTGACAGGTCCGTTTACAAACCATGATATGTAGTGAATGCACGTTAGCATATTTAGCTTTAGCTGGATCTTGTTTTTTTCTGCGAAATGTCAAACACATTGAATAAAACAATATTTACGATATCCTTATCCGTGTTGTGTATCAGACATTCATTGTCCTAAGTGATGCATGGTTTGTATTTTATAATGATTACAACTACTCTTTTAAGACATAATCGGTTTTCATCGCATCTTGACCCGAAAATATATAAAGAAAACCAGAAAAGAGAGTGAGAATGTAAATTTTATCTCGTGTGTACCGTCTATTTTCCTTACTCTAATGCTGCGGTCTGAAGCAGGACGAATACAATGGAACCTGTTAGGAATAAACTTCAATCTTTCAATATTTAACCCTTCTCCATTTGATCCAATAGTATTCACATTTGTTCAGTTGAATGAACAGAAAACTGTTTAATCCTCTTCTTAAACGAATAGTTTAAGTTCTGTGCACCATGTTCTGGATGGTGTTGTTTATTTTACATATGTTATTCATAGAAATTGTTAATAATGTCAATAACGTATGCTGATGAACGGCTAAATATTTCTGAATATTATTTTAAATTGTGTTATGATTATACAGGACTGCCATTTACAACCAGTTATTATTATCATTATTATCAATTATTTGCGTTGGTGTTTAGCAAGTATAGCAAAGTAATTTGATTACGACGTATGTTGTTGATAAGTTAACCATGCTGCATTTAATGTTCCATATGTATTATAAAACATGCGTAATCAATATCAACCTAATTCCTTAACTATTTAAACAATTTAACGGAAGAAAATCAATATTCAAATTTATATATATTTAAATGTAAATAAATTTTCTATTATGGACCACCAATAATGCCCTTTATAGTATTTCATTATTCGTTACCAAATCAAATCAAGACGGGAGAAAACACTTATTTTTGTTGCAAAATAATATGAAGCATCTGGGCCGATGTTTACAATACAGTCTTTGTATACTTACTTACATTTAATCTTGTATTTTTTCCTTTCTCTGTTTCTTTATAAAATTAGATAACATGAAGCTGTAAGCATGTATTCACATCTGGCAACGACATCCAACATTACAACGTTATTTGGCAGGTATGGACGAATGAATAATGTAGTTTATGGTAGGACAGGAAATATATTTAGGAGGGACCTGAAATGGTGTGTAACAATCTAACGACCATACTCAGACGTTAGTCTGTAGAATGGGAGTCTGTTTACTTCATACTCCGTCAGTCAACACGTTTTTCACCACGTTATTTGCATTTAAAGACGCTCTCACACTGGGCTCCGCGTGTTGATCGCGTGTGCATCGCGAGGAAAAACTGTCAAACGCGAAGTAAACGCGGTAACAAGTGGATGACACGTGAATGAAACGTGGAGGACTCGCGAATAACAAGTGGGCACACGCGCGAAAAAATTCACACGCGCTCGGAGCCAATTTTTATTTTTGAGCTGCACAAAAATTAGGAGCAACGGCCACCGCGTGTGGCACACGTGGTGTAAACGCGGTACAAACGCGGACCAAACGCGATAACACGTGGTACACTCGCGGATCACAAGTGGACGACAAGTGGTCACTCGCGGGCATACGCAAAATTTCTTTGTGTGATTGCGTGTGTAGCGCTTGTAATCCACTTGTGATCCGCGTGTCTACAGCGTTCCTAGCACGTGTGATAGCGTGTGCTCCGCGTGTAAAAGGCTTTCTCAGGGATTATGTCACCAGTCATCCGCGTGCCATTCGCGTGTTTTTGCGATTGAACCACGACTGATTCGCGTGTTGTCCACGTCCTAATCACGTGTGTACCACTAGTTATTTCAGCTATAAAAAGATCGCGTGTGGGCCAGTTTTCATCAGTTCTGATGTAGACGCTACATGGATCCGGCGCATCTGATTATGCTGTTGCATCAACATCAGAACCAGCTACTTCAGGTTCAGCAAGTCCTGAATGCCAGAAGAAGAGTGAGGAGAAGACGAAGAAGAGCCATATGGGTGCGCCAATGGATCATTCGCAGGCCACAGCTGGGGCTGTATGACAGGCTGATGGTGGAGCTGAGAAACGAGGATCCCCGTGCCTTCAAGAACTTTATGAGAATGCCTCCGGTGATGTATGATGAACTGGTGGAAAGGCTGACACCAGCACTGACGAAGGAGACAACCCGTTTGCGAGCTCCCTTGGACCCAGGCTTAAAGGTGGCCATCACCTTGAGGCACCTTGCATCAGGTTCGAAATACATGGAGATGCAGTATGGCTGGCGTGTTCCAAACAACACCATAAGTCTCATTGTTCGTGAAGTTTGTGATGCAATTGTGCATGTATATCGTGAGGAGATGCTGACACCTCCAGAAACTCCCCAACAGTGGCAACAAATTACAGACGATTGGCTGAACAGATGGAATTTCCCTCACGTGGTTGGAGCAATAGACGGCAAACACATAGCATGCAAGGCCCCTCCCAACTCTGGCTCTGAATTCTACAACTACAAGGGGTTTTTCAGCATTATTCTCTTGGCTGTGGTCACCAGTGATTACAAGTTCTTGTGGGTGGACGTGAGTGGCAAGGGGGCCTCATCAGACGCGCATATCTACAATGCCAGTGAGTTGAAAGAAGGCTTGCAGAACGGTGACATTCTTGGATTCCCTCAGCCTTCTCCCCTCCCAGGGGACACAGAAGATCTACCTTACTTCCTGGTGGGTGATGATGCATTTGCATTGAGAACCTATATGATGAAGCCCTTTGGGAACAGACAGCTATCAAGAAAACAAAGAATCTTCAACTACAGATTGTCAAGAGCAAGAAGAGTGGTTGAAAATGCCTTTGGCATTCTTGCCAACAGATTCCAGGTGTTACTAACAACAATGATGCACAAACCAGACACGGTTAGGCTCATTGTCAAGGCTTGTGTGGTCCTCCACAATCTGATGCGCACAAGGTATCCTGTCATGCAAAACGGACTTGTTGACATTGAACGCCCTGATGGAGCCCTGGTGCCTGGTGCATGGCGTCGAGGAAAGAATCTGGATGACACAAGACCTGAGAACCTACCAGGAACCAACAGAGACTACAAATTGGCCAAGGCTCAGAGGAATCTAATAATGGAATGGTGTTCATCCCCTGCTGGGAGTGTTGCATGGCAAGACAACATGCTCCTTGACTAGTTCTTGTGGACGTAACAGTGTGGACAAGTGATTGTGTTTAGGGAGCATTGTGACAGTATGTGTTTAGGGTTGGCTTTCGTTTCAATAAAACTACATGTATTATAAAATAAAATAAATGAAAAAATATTGCAATATACCAAAGTACATTTTAAATGAAAAAAAATTAAAGTAACCTTAGAACGTTTAGTCCTTAACTCACTTTTACTTCTTTTCATTTGAAATGTAAATTTATTTTATTGCAATATTTTCAACATTTTTTATTTTCAAAGTATTGTTGTTTTTCTGTCATTCAATAAACTGGTAAAAATAAAAATGAGAGAATATTGCAATAAAATAAAAGTACATTTCAAATGAAAAGACTAAAAGTAATTTTATTTTATTGCAATATTTTTAACTTTTTTATTTTCAAAGTATTGTTACAATTGTTGTCATTCAATAAAATGTTTATAAATTAAAATGAGAGAATATTGCAATAAAATAAAAAAAACACATTTAAAAGAAAAAATAGGGTTCCGCGTAACCTGTGTGTCACCTGCTTAGCAGTTTGTATCAGTGTGACGGACAGACAGACAGACACACGCCGGAGAAGTGATCCCTATATGTCACCGACTGCTAAAGCAGGTGACACAAAATGAAAGTAAGTTTAGCACTTATAGTCCTCAACTAACTTTTATGTTTTTTAATTTGAAATGTTATTTTATTTTAATGCAATATTTAAAAAAAAAAAAATACTTTCAAAGAATTGTTACATTTCTTGTCAGTCAATAAAATGGTCACAAAATAAAAATGAGAGAATATTGTAATAACAAATATATTTGAAATGACATAGAATAAAAGTTGAATAAATACATAAAATATTTATTCAAATTTTATTTTAAGTTATTTGAAATAATCTATGATTTATTTTTGTTGCAATATTCTCCCACTTTCATTTTATTATAATTTCACAAAGTACAATTTATTCACGTAAAACAATTAGTACCATTTAAACAATTTTATTGTACAAGTATCATGTGTATAACAAGTGAAATTCAAAAAGTCACTACTAGCAATCTTAACACAACAAAATACAACTGTCAGTGTAACATGTGAAATAAAACAAAGTCACTGCTAGCAATCACAACACAACAAAATACAACTGTCAGTGAAACCCTCAAGCATCCTCATCCTCGCTGAAACTGTCACGAGTTCCCCGAGTTCCCTGAGTAGCCACAGACTGAGCGTTACTCTCAACTGATGTTGGTCCCACGGCTGGTGGTGTTGACAAGGGTGGTGGTGCTCCCAAAGCTGCAGATGTCAGAATGGCAGAGTGAGTTGCTGGGGACACTCTCGAGAATGGTGGGGTGTTCATACTGGCTTGTGAAACACGGCCGAAGTTACTATGCTCCATGTTGAACGAGCAATCCTCACCTATGGCAGCACTCAGTGCTCTGGACATCGATTCTGAAGATGCTCTGGGTTGACGAGGAGTACTGAGGTTGGGTTGTTGAAGCTCTTGCTGCTGCCCAGGGTACTGCCGCTGCTGTTGGTATCCTCCCCCTTCTCCCCCTACACCATACTGCCAGGAACTGGGGGCATCATAGTTGGGCTGTGGCTGGAAGTACTGCTGATGCTGAGGGTACTGTTGAGGGTACTGATGGTACTGCCCAAAGGAGGCGGCTGGGTAAGCTGGAGGAGCCGAAGTGGAAGCTGTGGGTCTATCAGCAGAAGTCAACACAGATGATTCACTCGGTTGAGCCTTTATCTGTTTCAGTATATCCGATATGAGCTCTTTGACATTGTTGAAATCTTGAAGACTGCAACACCTGAGAGTCTGGGTGACATAGCTTATGAAGGGTTCACGCTGGCTCTTCTCCCTCTCCTTGTCCTCGAGCATTTTTTCCATCAGCTTTTCGAGGAGTGATTGGTTTGTCTGAAGATTTTTACGAAGTTCTGGCATCCAGCTCTCCTCGTCCTCCCTCCTTCTCCTCTTCCTCTGCTGTGAACTAGAGTAGGCTGATCCGATCTCTGCCGCCCCCCTCTCAAGGTCTTCGAGCACATTGCCTGACTGTCTCTCTGTCTCAGCTGAGTCATCCAAGGATTGCAGAGGGGGTCTGGCTGTAGACGTGGAGGCAGACTCAGCGGCAGAACCAGCAGTGGAGCCAGCAGCAGCAGTACGTCGGATCTGCATGACAGTGTCAGCTTCCTCATCAGGCATGGCAGCTGAAATAAGGTAAACATTTGTTAAGTGTTTTGCATTTACATTTTTCTTAACAATATTAAACGACTGTTCTTAGGGACAATTGAATTTATGAATAATCACTACCCAAAATCGTAATAATAATTATGTTTTAAATTTTACAAGTAGATGTACAAGAATGTTTTTGAAAAATGGAAATGTTTGAAATAATTATCGACATAAGTACTGACCTTTGTAGAAGGAGATATTCTTTAGCACCCACTTGTCCCTGTCGGTGAGAGGCTTGCGCTCCTGGCCACTTGCAACCTTGATCAGCCTGACGTACCAGTCCTTCAAGTGCTTCCACCAGTGCCCGAGGTAGTCAGCCGAGATACCAATTTCTTCTGCTTTAGCTTCCCAGGCTTCTGTCTTTTTCTTGTAGTCACGTGAACTGCGCATCCACAAGTAGCTGCGGTCTCGCATCCACTCAACTAGATCCTGTTCTGTGTCAGGTGGCAACTTCCACTCCTTCTTGGGGCCTCTGGGCTTTCTCGACTTCTTGACCTTGCCCTTGGCATGACCATCATCCTCTTCCCGCTCCTGTACAGGCTCAATCTGCTCCTGCTCTCTCATCAGAACTTGGGGTGTGGTGTCATGTGACGCAGGTAAGTCAGGGTTCTCCAGTGGCGCAAGCTGTGGCTCAGCTGTGGCGACAGGCATGGTGGCAGTGCTCGTAGAAGGGCCACTCCTGATGACTGGAGTGCTTGCAACAGTTGTACAAACTGAAAAGAGAGAATAAATGTATTTTGAATAAATAGTAAGGAATGTTGAAAAACACACACATATCAAATGAACACTTCAGCATCAATAAAATTGGAATAAATAAATTTGAATACTTTCTGATTGCCACATTAAAGAATATTTAAATGAAATAAATTTTGAATACGTCACGTTATAAGGATTATTTCCAAATAAAAAAATTAAAAACATGTTGCATAAAGTGTACTTACCATCAGGAAAAAGGTCGTCCTCTTCTCCACTTCCATTGGCACCAGGGACACCAGCAGTGGCAGCAGCATGTACTAGAGATGTCACCTTTATGTTCATCTTCTTGGACTGCCTGTCCTTGCTGCCCTTGGGGATCTCGAGGGTGCTGCTCTCCACCTCCTCGGTAGCAGTATCAGGCTCTGACACGTTTGCCTTCGGCCTGGCCCTTGCTTGTCTCTTCTTCATATTGGGCGTGGAGGTGTACTTCTTTGATTTCGGTGCCATGACGGTGATGTTTACTCAACGAAATAAGAACACCTGGCGCGGCGGCTTTTATACACGCGGGCGGCAAGCAGGGCACAAGTATGTAACTCACACGCGGATAACACGCAGTACACACGTGGGGCAGACGCGGAGCACACACGGTACACACGCGGATCACAAGTGATACACACGCGCTGCGTTTGATCACTTGTGACGCCATTTTCTGACCACAAGCGTTCACACACGGAGGACTCGTGGTGGACACGCGAAGGACACGCGGAGCACACGCGCGCGTGTGGTCCACTTGTCATTCGCGTGTCCAGCACGTTTGAGACAATTTTGTTGATTTTCACCGCGTGTAGAAAAAAATTGCAAATTTACAAAAAAAATCACACGCGATCAACTCGCGGAGCCCAGTGTGAGAGCGTCTTAAAATGATACCATACCCTAAATAATATAGATAATGTAAAATATAGAAAATATTGTGTGTTTTGTTTGGTCACTTTAAGAAGGTTTTCAACAGTCTGTTCCAAATATTGTGTCTCAATTAAGCAAATAAGTCATTGTTATCAGCAAAATGCAAATAATTTATTTGTTACCAGCAAAATGCCCTCACTGTACCAGATCTGTGTGAAAAGTGAAGCATTGAACAACAATCGTCAATACAAACAGGTATTTCCTATCCTAACCTAGAGCTAGCTTTTCAAACTAAGACAACTTTTGAGATCCTGATCTATAGTGTTTTGGATAGTCGGCGCTGAATTCAATATCTATCTTAGCAGAGATCCCGTTCGTGCTTATTAATATATTAAGAAATAATGCATATTTAAATTTAATTTGTTGCAATATGTACTGTCTCACATATAGGTAGTGTTCGAAATAGCCCTTTCTCAGATTAAAGTATACGTTTATGTAAAATTATCCATAAATTCCCGAAAACCGAGGGAAATATTGCAACTTAATAAAAAATGGAACTTTTGATAATTTTGGTTTGATACACGATGGGTCTATTTGTCGATTTTTCATACCAAAAGTGGGTCCACCTGTACTGCATTGTGCGCCTACCTATGTAAAGGACTTTGGTGTTAAATTGGTATTTTTAATTTAAGATTAAAAACATGAGCTTGAAAACGAAGAAAAGCAAAACAGTAAAATCGCGATTCGTATACTTTTTAACGTTTTATACTGAACACTTATCCTAATACTTTAAAATGAAATGTTTCATTGATAAAGTACATGCCAGTCTTTAGGAACAAAATGCAAACCGTTTGTTGTTTCCATTCACGTTTTTCCTTTTGTGATCGTCACTAAACATCCAGCACTCAGTGGTGTCAAGTAATGACGCCATACAAAACACAGATGTACAACTTCAAGCGCGGTGGAAATTTCAGCAACGACTATCACGTCATACCAAGAAAAATAATACGTGAAAAACGTCTAACAAACGAGATGAATCTCCGTTCTGAAGGCCGTTGGTTTATCTGAAGTTGACACGCAGCGCAAAATGTCAAATTATCCGGAAATTGTACAAAAGAAAATCTTCGTGTAGTGTACATATGACAGAGGATTGACAGTGCGTGGGTATTAGTCTATGCTGGGATAATGCTTAAGGAAAATAAAAGGCAATCCTTCAATTTTTATTTAAGTACTTCCTATTTTAGGAGAACTAATTGTTGTTTTATTTTATATCCTCGTGTAAATATCGAAATGACGTCAAAGGTATGTAGGACAACGAAGTAGGTGTATGCCCTAAAGTATAGGGCAGGTTTGATGTACTAGTAAACAAGAGAGTATGTATTGTAAAACAAGGCATTGACTTTGCCTAACTTGTTTTAAAATTCTTCAATTCTTACTCAAGTGATACCAAAATACATCTATTTATTGTTTAGTCATACATAATTAAATGCATAATATTATCAACTTACACATAATGTATTATCACTGTCTTCCAGCTTGTACAAGAATTTTTTCTGAAAACGTGTTCGCTGCATTCCGTGCAGTTTCCTGTGTGTCTTAAACAGATTTAAACAACGGAGGACCTTTTACGAAATCGTCATAGCGATAACTGTCCGATTCAGACGACTTGTTTCATGTTGCCACATTAGCTCATTATTCAACTAGTAGTTCCACAGGCATAAAAGGATTAGGATGATTAATGACCTCGTTACGGTGTGCTGATAACTGTGTAAGGACGAAGGAATAATTAGATTTCGCGCATTATTCACATTCTCTATGAATACTGCACATTTAGAATGTTTTGAGACCGAATGTCTGGTGGTCAATCGGCCACACTGAAGTTGTGTGCTGTGCTCATTTAATATGTTGCAGAAAGATGAATCTTTGAAAAAAATCATTCGTAAAAATCATTAAGGATATGTTTAATTAAAAATTATATTAATAAGTATCTATTTACATTTATAAATTTCAATAGATTCAATAATTCTTCAAGCATTTGATCGGACTAGTTATATATCCTTCCATTGAGCAAACATTGCGCTTTCATTCCGCAGTTCATACAATATGTCGTCGCTTTGATTTGTGTACATTTAAAATGGCTGATTAGGAGCAAATAAAATATGACACAGTCCCTATGGAGATAAAACATATATTAAAAATTGAACTTCATCTAGACAATGGCACAAACACGAAAAAAACGGATATGTTACACAGAGATATAAAACGCTAGGTGTCCACCTATGAACGGCCGATTTGTCAAAAAGGCTGGATGTGGTGCTTTTATTTGGTTAAAGAAGACCTCTTATCTCTCACTTCCCGATGTGTCTGTTTTGTTTTGTTTTTTGTTGTTGTTTTTTCTTCGCAGAGGTACAGTAGCAGATAAAAAATATCACATCAAAGTAAGAAAACAGTAAGTGCATACGTTAAGAATAACTACTGAACAAAAATAGTACTATGTATAACCAGTAGAGAATTAATGAGGTATATATTGTTCACTGTGAGTGTTGAAATAAATTTAGTAACCAAATGAAGAATAAAATACGTATTCAGATGTTTTCCTGTTTTCCCATGTTTATTTGATTAACGACTGTGGTTTTCTATTGAAAGCCCGTACAAGAATACACTTAAAAGGTGCATTAAACCTTAAATAAAAGGAATAAAATGCCAAACGCTTTTACTCATTTTCTCTGCCGTGCAGACTAAAAGTGGCATGTTTCGTTATCACAAGAGACATGAATGCGATTTGTATCTGAAAGGAATCGTTCAATAAGACGCTGCAAAAGTACAAAATGCCGAATCACTCACCAATTAAAGTCTGGTGCCGACAGAAATATCGTTTAGATTCTAAAGGCACATAAAACAATCTCAATTTTTAGTCTGCACATCCTCTATCAATCGAGATACAACGTCAGGTCTTTACTCGGCAAATGCAGATTCTGCGAGTATTTTCCTTCAGACTAACGTCGACCATCTAAGTGGGTAGAAGACAATTAAGTTTGTAATTTTCTTTGTTTGTCTCTAGGACCACTGATACAATTATATGCTGACAATATTTAAAACTTTATTCCATTTCAAACACACTGCTTATGCTGCATAATAACCATGAGGTCGAAGAACGCCGCTTTGAAATTGCGTTTAAAACAAATCATATTAGTAAACTCACTGGTGTCAAAACTTTATATTTAATACATGATGATGCGAGTGCAGTGGGTAGAACTTGTGTGTTATACCTTTGTTATAATTTTGTATTCTACAAATATAATATAAATTAATTACTAAACACACTAAATACATATAACAAACACATTGGAAAAGCATTATTAATAATAGAATGAGTAACTTTGACATGAACTTCTAATGTTGTTTAGATTGAGTATCCTGTAAACATGTCCATAATCAAAAGGTATTCAAGCTTTCGAAAAACATGGTCACACATTTACAGATGTGTCTTGCGTGTCGCTGCGAACCTTAAAATAGAACCCGAGCACACGATAACGTGAATATTGCTTCGCATATAGGCATGGAAATTTGTCTTCAATGATCTAATAGCGAGTAATTATTCTGTTTATTTTATTACATTTTGTACTAGTTATTATAATTGTACATAAGTTCACTGTATCTGTTTTAACTCTCGATGCAGGTTCTAACTGTTAGTTGTTTCACTTTGACGGGATATTTTTATTTACACGTTTGTTTGATAGAAAAACCTTCAGGAAGTGCGAGGTTGGAGCGCTCTACAAACCAGGTTTAAGCACCCCAGTCGGTCCTTTTGCCGACTGACCGTTCATGTTACGGTACATGTAACTGACGGTTTTTCTGTTTGTGTGTTATGTCTCGTCTCTTTGTTTTTGTCACATTTACATTTACTCTGTTTCCCTTTGTCTGCAGGTAGATAAAATTTATATAATTGTGGAAATTTTGATAGGACCTTTTCTTTTTTAACTATTGTATTTTAATGAAAATCTGTCACTAGGATCAAATGGACGACTATTATAATATGATGATAGCCTTGTGTGTGTGTCGTTTTTATCCAGTTAATAAAAGTAAAAGTTCGGTTTAATCAGTATTTTATTAAAAGGGTGGATTTCAGTTGTAGTATTGGAAGGAAGGTAAATACCAAATTGTCTTCTTCTATAGAAAAGGAAATGTGCACATGCATAGTTTGCCATTTTAGCAGAAATATAAAGAAGTAATTTCGACAACCATTACGATCAAAAAAGACCATATTACCTGACCATTAATGAATTTGGGACTTTTGTCAATAGTTAACAAATACATGTTTTGGCAAAAGGAATTTAATTTCACATTAAAACTCGTGGAATATCAAGTACCAGGCTCTGTTTTCATCTTTCACCAACACATATAAATCTGGAAAGCAATTCTTATTTGTATTTGTTTAATTGGCATAATAAATTGTATATGATACATACATTAAATGCAGCTGTTTTTGTCACATTGAAATATTTATTTTATTGTGTACTTTGTCCATAAGTGTTGCGGCATATCCCACTAACGTGTACATTTAAATGCACTTTATTATGTCATAATTTGTTAGAAAGGGGTACGGCAGTCGTACCCACGTAGCAAGTATAGGTTGATACATTTGTGTGGCTGCCCTAACTTCGATCATCTACAGCGACGATTAATTATCGTGTCTATCGATCTGGAATTTCTGTTTATAAAAGTGAAATGTACTTGTGCAAAATTAGCTGAACATTTTACATGGTCTATGTTCAGTTCGACAGGGGCGTCGTTAAAATTGACGATGCTGTCTAAATTAAAGAATTGAAATGATTAAACATATTTTAATCATTTAATTCAAATATAGTTTAATAATCTAATTTAATAATTTTATATCAATTTAATTCAACAATTTTACTATTAGGGATAAGCATTTCAGATTGAAATTGAACACGTTAATCGAACATAAAACAAATCAGTTCTCTATTAATCCTCATTGAGCCATTGTCCTCAGTATAGATACATCGTATTCTTACGATATAAAATAAAACAACAAAGCAACCAAGTCGGTGTGAAAAACAATTTAATATAAATATATAATTGATATTTAATATTATTATTTTAAGTTTATATTAATTATTTTGGTTCAAGTAAAAACAACCGTTAATTTCACTGTTATTGACAAGAAATTTAGAATAAATATAACTTCGAGGCGTGTTATGATAATACGTTATTGCAATTAAATAAAGCGCTTATAGCACATGTATGCAATGAATACGAGCGACACGATCTTCAAAAGGGAAAATATTATTAATTCGTGTAAACGATTTCATTTAAAAAAAAAGACTTTCTAATTACTATGATACATATATAAGAGTATATGACAAAGTCCTATGAGCATTGCAACATATACCAAACTAATAGTTTATCACGTTGTCGAACACGGCTAGATTGTACTTTTATTATTAATGAATAAGGAAGAAACATTTTCCATAGACTAACAATAATACAACTAACGTTAGTTCAATCAATATAAAATGATTCATATAATATTATTGTTACATGACAAGGGTTGCATATTCCAAAGCCTAATCACGATTATATTATACATAATTAGCCAGAATAGTGCAATCAGTTTCGATCGGTATCATTATGCACCGTCTATTTTCAAAGCACCGAGATATAATTACTGTCACATACATGGTCAACTTGTGAACAATATTGTTTGCAGTGTAAAATACAAGCTACAGTCATTAAAATTGCTCGTATGACAAAACCCATGATACATAATATAACACAGCTCCTTAGTAGCATTTTGAGATCGAATTCTCAGAGAAAACTCAAAACCACCTATGCTGCAGTGATGTTTATGAACTGGCGGCAGTCGTGCAATCGAGTTTCCTTCCTTGTGATCAAATATCCGTAAATGGGCATGGACACTTGATTCGTTATTCATTCTCATGAAATATGATCTGGTTGATGTCAATACAAGTTTAGTTTAATTGAATTGCTAAGAACACAAAAATATATTATAATCCAATTTTATAAAATGAGACCCGGCATAGCAAAATGAGTCACAGTGACCTATATGTCTTAAATGAGGTTTTAGCATAATCATGAAGAGAATGATCTGAGCTTTAAAATGACGCATCAACCATTGCTCTATGACGTTTCATCTCCGAGATATTTCGGTTTGAAGTTGACTGGTTCAGGCATTTCAGGTTCCCTTATTTTTGAGAAAATGACACTTAAAAAAGTTGTTATGAATTTTGCAACATCCCTTCATTTGTCCATAGCAACCAGCATGTTAGATTGGTCATACAACGACCAAATTTGGTAAACAAGCTAAGTAAATACTAAGGAACAATTAAATGTAAGATTTACTAATAGAATATTTATTTTATTGTACTTAATACAAGTTTTACTAATTAAGTAGTTAATTAATTAATTTTTTTTTTATTTAAAAAAAAAAAAAAAAAAAAAAAAAAAAAAATCTCGAATTGGATGAATGTAGTATAAACATTAGAAGCTTAAGAAATACATTCATTGTGGTAAACATGCCTAAAATATGCCAGGGCTTTTAAGATTAAAAGGATTTGAAATTCAAATGATTTGACTTTTAATATTTAAAAAAAAAAATAATTAAAAAAAAAATTTCATAGTTTTAAAAATGTCCAAAATAATTTCAATTTGTCAATGCATTTTTTTTCATTACACATCAATAACTATCTAACCACACAAGGAACACAAGGAAAGTCCAGTTTTCAAAGGATGTCCAAACACAAGTCTCTTTTACTGCTGGACTTTACGACGCTTCTTCTTATTCGCCGCAGCCGCTAGTGGTTCATCGTCACTTTCCTCCCCAGTGATCTCTTTAACTGGCTTGGGGCACGTTATGTCCATTGTAGCAGGGGTGCAGAACTCTCGGATGGACTTGTACAGGTAGTTCTGCCGTTTCTCATCGAGTCCAGGGGTATACAGTTCTTCTGGCCGCACATAAGGAGGGGGGTCAGTCTGGTTCTTTAAAAGGCACACCATCTGTTCCTCGGAGTCTGAAAACTTTTTGTAGAATACGCAGCCTGGACGCTCAGCATCAAACCTGGAAAGACAGAAGTTCAATGACAGAGTGAGTTTCAAACATAAATTTTCTTTAGATTAACCCTATAAGTAGTCTACTTTGGGTCAACTTGAACCTGAACTTTTAAATAATTTAAAATGTTTAGAACCAATTGAAACCCAATAACAGAAGTACTTCTTTCAGAGGAATTAAAACAACCCTTTACATGCCAGTTCATTATACTTCTGATTTAGAGCGACTGAGTTTCAACTTTTTTATTATTTTCAAAAACACTACTGTCCTTAAAAAGTTAATGCAATTATTATTTCCTTGCAATCCTTTTGCTTTTAATACTTGTCATTCTGTAGAGCTGAAGCATAGTTTAATTTACATGTACTCACCTAAAATGTTGGTTTTGCTTTATTCCTAGTAGATTCTTGAAGTATGGCCTCAGGTAGTTCTGCCAGTCTCTCTGCGGTACACACACTTTTCCGTCTTCAGTACCAACTTTCTGGGCGATATTGACTTTTTCTGTACTTGATGTCACCACATCCGCAATGTCGTCTAAGCAGGATACCATTGTTTTTCTATAGCGTTGTTTTACTAAGCCAAAACACCAATCTGGGGCAAATTTAGTATGTCCTGTTATTAGAAAGTTCAGGGATATAGTTGTGTGATGTCCAGAAAGACAACGCCACAACAAATACCACAACATCATGTTATTTTTGTTTTGTCCACTACAATTGTCACAGTGTAACTGCAAGTGCATTTCTCCCAGTCCAAACGAATTTAAAAAATGATCCAAAAAGCTTATCACTGCATTAGAGCCTTTTGAAATGCACATGCCCTCATCAATGAGATAGTTCACCTGCTGTGGTAATCCTTCACAGGTGACTCCGAACAGGCCACATTTCCTCGGGGTCAGAAAATACAACGGACCTGGCTGCATAGGGTCGTTCGGATAATGAACCTGTTGTGCATAATCAAAGGAATAGTGCATCGTTATATCCCGAGAATTAGGCGCGTTTTCACCAAGAACTAATCCACTATCTTGTATAGTCTCCTTCGAAGCACGAACCATATCCTGGTAGAGTGACCTTTCCAGGGTGACCTTTGTTATGTGAAACTCCTGTGCTTTGATTCGATTGGTCTTCTCCTCATCTGACATGTTAGCACTTCGATAAACAGCTGAATTGTTTCGTTGACATACCCAGCACAAGTCAGTCATTGGCCGAGTTTGCACAATGTATGGCAGCAGTGTCCCCCATAAACTTCTGAATGATCGCGTCTTGACAGCTCGGTGACCTGAAAAAAGGATGCACAACATAATGACTAAGTAATAATAATCATGATTAATCATCACCAGTGTACTTCAAAATCCTGCTGGCCTGAGCCTGTGGTAGTTTACACAATTATTTTGCATATTCAGACCTAGTAGAATGATACTGATGTTAACAGGACATATCCAAATGCTTTTAGTGTGCAATTTCAATGTTTTAATGACAGGTACAGAATGTTTGCTTTAATTTACGTTTTACTGTTCTAGGCCTATTTTTAATGCATGTACACATACATCACATTATATTATTTAAGGCTATCCGCTGTATTTATATGCATTATACATACCTGCTGTTTCCATTGCAGATGTGTACAGTTTGAAGACACTAGTCTTGGAGAAATGGGACGGCAAGAGCTTTATATCGAATCGTTTGTACCCTGGAACTCTCCCTGGAAGCGATAGCGCATGGGCCTCTGCGAAGTTCACAATGAAAGTTACGACACGCGTGACATCTTCATGCGTCAGTAGCCTTGGATCTGTTGCACGCCTACCACCGCTTTTCTTGTACCGAGGGGTCAATCCATTTTCTTTGTAGTGCTTTAATAAGGCAGTAAGCTTGTTCTGACTGATACTGAAATAAAAGATGGAAATATTCAGAACTATGTTATAATCACAATTTGAGCATGTGCACGTATTTAACTTTTTAAATAAAAATCAATGAAATTCAACTTACCAATGGATAAACCTGAATGTGTCACGACGTATTCAATGACATGCACTAAGTATATTGTATGTTGATGTTCTGTAGTTCATTTTGTATTTCATTTTGTAATAAAATTCAGCGCACCAATGAATAAACTTGAATGTGACAAAAAATATCTTGTAAGTTTATGTTATCTTTTTTATCACACTGTGAGCATGTACATGTATTTAATTTTGAAATAAAGTGAATAAAATGTACATACCAATGGATGAACTTGAATGTGTCACGGCATATCCGATGTCCATGCACGAAGTAACTTGTTCGTTGATGTTCTCTTCTCTTTTGTTCTTTCTTCTTTGAACTACGTGTTGAGTCCCCGTTTGAAAAGAAGCAGCTTATTTTCCCGAGTAGAATTAGGTCCTTCTCAAAATCGTTCAGGGCCGACATGTACATCCTCAACTCGTAGATAGTGTCCACACTCAAGACGTCGTAACATGGTTTCCCGTTGTTTAGTTTACACGACTTGCAGTTGAACTTTCTAATGACTTCATATTCCTCGTCTTTGTCAGTACTCGGACGCAACTCCTGCATTACATTGACTGCCGCAGCTACCTCATCAACTACCAAGGGGTCTTGAGGCTGCTGATCATCATTGACAAAAACAGGATTGTCTTGCCTGTCCAAACCAACTTGAATTCCATTGCGATTTTCAGTGTCACCCTGTAGGCCTAAATATTCATTTTCGTCATCATTCTCCAGGTCAAGACCTACTTCAGCATCAACTAGGCCATCCTTATCCTCTGAATCGCTAGAGAAGTCGCTTTTTTCACTTGCATCATCACAGAAGTATGTAGACACCAGTTCAGTCCATTGAGATACACTAGCAGCACCATGCAAATTGCAAGCGGACAACTGATTCAAACTTTCAGCAACTTTCCTCTCCTTAGAAAGTGCCATTTTGTTGCAAAAGCCTACAATAATAATACTACCTAATGTTTATAAGAATATATATCCAAAACTGATCGATAGTTTATTCACAATTCGTAGATAATGCAGTATTTTTGAAGAGATTTTACACAGTTGGTTTTCATTTCAAGGGGGCAGCCATCTTGATTTATCCCATAATGCACTGCGCGTGACTCAAGCAACCAATAAGAGGCTAGGATTTTGGGGTCATGAACTCTAGCATAGCAACAAAGAGGGACTGTTTATGAAAACCATGCGGATTCTTGGTCTATTTTTAACTCATTATGACGTAGAATTATTATTATGAGTACAGCAAATAGCAAGAGGGAATCCTCACCTTTATAGTGATACCCGTATGTTGGGGATTCCCTGCTAGGATATTTACGAATATTGCAAGTACATTAGTGATTGTTTTGCTTTGTTTTAAGATAATTAATGGCTTCTTGGTTGATCACCCTTTACAAAACGTCTTTTATTAAGCACTCAACGATGTTTGTTCATGAAAATAAAAATTTTAGTCAATGAAAGATATAGTTAGGAAGCATTTAAAAAGGAAATGTCAATTTCAAAATTTTTGGCCTACTGACCTATTATTGCATTGTATCTAAGAATTTAACTGTGCGACTTCCGACTCATTTTGCTATGCCGGGTCACAAATGTTATTATGTGTGTTCGTACCAATCGCCCATCTTGTGTCCCAATAATACCAACTTTTACAAAAAAGGTAAACAGCAATATTTAATATTTCCTAAATTAAACCTTCTTCACACAAATAAAGTCAAATTGATGAAGGTAGACTGAGAAAAACTGTAAAAGCCCAGCTATCTGATATGTCCTTAATGCCGATGACACTAATGTTGTAACAAATCAATGTTATTACTTACGCTGAGCTGACATTTATAATAAAACTTAACTAAAGTTGCTGTCAAATGAAAGGTAGTATGTCATTCAGTATAGGACCAAAATACTATAAAATATAAAAATTCTTATAATGATAAGCAATAGTTTAATTGTATCCCAGATGGATACTGCTATTTACTACATTTGTGTATCAGGACGCAATAATTATAAGTCTGAACATATTCTGTCTTTGCAAAATGTTCGTATTATAAAAGTCTTGGACAAGGAACAAAATCTCATGTCAGGTTTAGGTTTTGTAACCAGAACAAGAACCCAGAACCCTCCGATCCCGAGCCCATAACCTTAACCTCTTGACCAACTATGTTATACATGCTTTCTGGTGTATTGTTCGGTTCTCTCGTGAATGTGAATTGATAATCCGAATTGTAATAGGAATATATGAGTTTGATATATAGAGTATATGATATATAAGTCCTATGAGCATTGCAACATAAACCAACCTCCGAAAAGGCACATACCATAGGTATTTCACATGCAAGCCAAGAGAAAAGTAAGAACAAATTTGTGATGCGTCATTTAACGAAAAGAGCAAACCCGACAGTTACCGCATTGGAACGGTCCGTCGGCAATATGGACCGACTGGGGTGCTTAAACCGTTTTTACAGAGCTCTTACCTCGCACTTCCTGACGAGTTTCTCAAATGCAAGTAATGAAAAAAAAAACGATCTATTTGAATACAAAATGTCCAAGCGATGATATTTTCTATAAGTAATGACGAAAGTAGTGACGTCATTGAAAAATCATGTTCACATCGTGTTTAGAAAAGAATATGGTATTATTTCGGTTTGAAAAAATACACAAAAAATGGTTGACCATAAAAGAAATTAACTTTCTGAATCATGAACAAACATGACCAGAGATGAATAAATGAATGTAGCATCATGTTTATGTGAAGAAGGAATTGAAGAACCAAAGCCCAATGTCCATCAACGGAAATACACGTAACAATCCTTATGGGAAGAATAAAATGACAAAGATTACATGTCACACTGCACAAGTAACATTGTTGTGATCATGAATAAGTATATATGAAAAGGTCCTATGAGCTTTGCAACATATACCAAACTCCGAAAAGGCACAGAACAAAGGTATTTCACATGCAAGCCAAGCGAGAAGTAAGAACAAATTTGTGATGAGTTGTGGCAGGACTAAGGTTTCAAATTGAAACCATCCGATCCAGACTCAAAAATTATCTTGACCACAAATACTTCAGCAATAACAGGATTCATGTACGCTGGCATCACTGGAAATATATTTTTTTTTAGAATTCCCCCCTTGCAGAAATCGTTTATGTATATTGCGATTATCTTTAAATGTTGCATAAATATTTCGTCCAAAGTCAGGCTTTACCTGAATACTCAGGGGTTCGTTCAGAACAAACCTTTTCTGGCTATGCCCTGTTTCATTGCTAATTGATAACCTCAATGTGTTAATGTGTATTTTGCACGTCAAATGACGTACCGGAGAGCATTGATATCTAATTCCGTTATTAAACGTTTAGAACCTTTTATAACAAAAACAAATGTAGAAAATTCTTTGGCTGTCTGCCTTGTTTTAATGAAAGTTACAGATAAACTTAAGTAAATATATAAAAAATAGACCGACGATTAGCGTATTATACCCGTATTTCATCAGGGTTAGAAAGGCCTCTAAACCAACTATGCCAATATGCAAAATTCAGTGAACATTCCATATACCGACGTCACGCCCCATCGTGTCGCCAATAAGTATAGCTCTTCTACTTAGTGTCAAGGTTTAAATAAATGTGTATGTCGAGAAAGTTGCTGTAATGACAATCCCTTACTCGAACTGGATTGCTCCTATCAATAGATGGTGTAGTCAATGAATAAGAACTGAATTATCATACTTCTTTCTCCTTACAGAGGTCTTTCATCACCTCATTTTGTGAGGCGGCTAGAATAAAAACGACTCCAGGCAGCATATTACTACTAATATCAGAATTAGAATTTGAAATCGCAGGTGCTATCATACATTTAATACTTTTCTTTGTTACTAACTTTAAAACAATTCAAAAACTAAAAGGCAAATCAGGCACGTAAGGATGTCGTCGCGATTTGTCCCTATGTGTAAGCAGGCTTCAACTGATTCATAGTTTCATTTTGAGTTGATTTATTTAAAAAGCCAGCACTGATAATATCTACAACATTGTTGCTTTGTATTACGTAGAATCAATGATTTCGGCAAAGTTTACCATTTTATGTTTCTCGGAATAAGGACCGCTTCCTAAACGGTAGTTGTCATCTCTGTCTACATAAACATGTTATCTAATCAGTCAAGGGCTTATAGATGAACCTGGAAATCGCAAGACAGATCCCGAAGTATCATCGATTCTTGTCAATGGGGCTTGGATTTTGCCAATGGACCTACAAGGAATATGTCTGTTTTAGTCTGTTGTAGATGGGACGTTCAGAACGTGGAACATGAATACATGTACTTGTCTTGCAGGAAAGTCTTTATAGTGATTTTATTCAAACAAAATATTATGTACAGATCGCAACACCACCCCAACTGCCCATAAAATGAATTAAAAGTCAATCCATCATCAGATTCAAAGACGGCGTAACAACTCGGATCATACGTCACCAATGTCAAGTGATTACAAACATGTCAATCTATGTCAGTTATTTTATCATCGGAAAACTCATTTAGCTATAGCAGCCATTTCACCATGGCCAAGGATCGTCTCGAACGTAGCATTCTACACAGAATAATAAAAGGATTGCAGACAACTTACTTTCGCTTGAAAAGGTAAATTGGCATAGTTGTTAAATGTGAAATTCAATTGTAAAGGAACTCTCTAGTATCGAACATGTTCCTACTCGGTTACATAAAATAATACGCGAATTTGCTAAGTGGGCTCCTTATTATATTTCTTGTTTCGGCGAGTTAGTTTGCGTAGTACTCAAGGAAGTACAAATACACACATGAACAGATTAACTGAAGATAGTCAAACGGATGCGCTACAGGAATGTGTAGAAGCCAGTTTACATCCAAAATCAATATCGACACAAGCATCTTGGGGAAATGAAGATAAGACTGCAAAACGAGACAAAGGCAGATGGGTAAATGGAAATACACACAAACAAAAACCACCAATTACCGCCTTTGAGCGGTCAGTCGGCAAAAGGTATAAATATCGCAATTAAGTGATCAGTTTTTACAATCAGTTTAAATATTAAACATAGCTATAAGAGTGCATTATGTTCACGCGTCAGACTGGCCACGTAGATGTGCTTGCACTTTATATTTTGCTACATCTTTGCTTGATATGATTTATGTATCACTGAATTAACTCGAAAGTCACCTTGAATTACCATCAAAAATGTTTCTAGATAATAAATTGTGTTAATGTTTCACAATAATTAAATTATAAATAATTAATTAGCCAAGTGATTTCTCCCAGATTTTAATAGTATTACTTCTAAGTTGAGGGCGTCAGATTTGATCTTATCACAATATTTCCTCCTAATATATTGTCATTTATTGCGAAATAAATTACACGAGATGTTGCTCAGCAAAATCCAATTTGAAAGATTGACTGATATAATAGGCAAGTCTAGGTATATTAACAATAATGTACGTCAACCAAAATATTAAACCCTTCATGCATTTTAAATGCATACAAACGAAACTATCGAGACTAAACTAATTACTTCTTGCCTTACAGCAAAACACGTAGTTAAATATTGTGAAAAAGTATATGAAAATTTAGGACTTACCACTTTGGTCTATTAAAAAATCTTCAGAAGTCTTTTCATTGCTTTGCAGTTAATACGTACGATTTCTCTACTCTGTACATTCTTTTACCTCATGATTTAATTAAAACCAAACTGATTTCTCTTATTGAGAAAACAATTGGTCGAAAGCAACATGTCATAAAAGTCTTAAATTCTTTTTTATCAACACTATTTACTATGTGTACGTGTACGAATGTTTGTGAAACTTTTTGTTTCCTATTAAAAATATTTACATAAAATGCGGTGACACTTTATTTAGACAAGTAACTGGTATTCCTATGGTATTCCTATGGGAATCAACTGTGCATCATTAATTGTGGTTTTGTTTTTATAGCACTTTGAACGTGATTTCGTGTTTACTTTATCCTCTTCTAACTAAAGCCACGTTATACAGGCTTTCAATTCAACGTCACACTGTCTATTTGACGATATTCTAACTATAGATAATCCTTTCTTTTCTGAAATGATCCAACTGATTTACCCTTCAGAACTTACCTTAAAAAAGTAAATAACTTAGATTAAAATGGAGCATTTCTACTCATTGAGATCGCAATGTCAAATAACAGTCTCTTCTAAAATCCATGACAAGAATTTCAATTTCAGTTCTGTGAATTGCCCATACTTTTAATGTTATTCACGTATTCTTTTGACGATCGTGTCTTTACTTGGACGAATTCATCAATCACTGTCCGGAGTCGTGCCTCTTTTTTGCTATTTTACTAATTTCCCGTGCATCATAGTATATTTCCTTGTTTTGATTAGTTGTCCTGTCATTCTTAGTCTTTCTTAAGTTAACCTTTGCACTTAGCTTAATTAAAAGGCACGATGACTTTAACTTACCAATTATAACCAATAATCATTTAACTGAAAACTAATTAATAATGTATTATTATATTACAGTTCTTTGCAATATCTTACTATTCAAAACAAATCAATAGCGCATTAAACAAATGACAGAACGTTGTGAGTATATATCTTAACCGTCAACAACGATTTGTGCGGATGGCTTCTTGTCTCAATCAGCAAACTGCCATCTATTTATTAAAGCGAAATACTGAACAGCATATAAGTCATAATAACTTTTGCGATGCATAATTTGTTATTGTATTAGGCAAATGTCTGTTTTGCAGGGACTTAGCTTCAATACTCGTAGATGCATGTGGTAACAATGATTTTAGATATTAAAATGACTTCCGCAGATTCCTATAGCGCATTCGTTGTACTATCTTCAATTAAACTGTTCACGTGTTTATGCTGTTGTTTTTGTTGTTTTTGCTTATTGTTGTTGGTGTTTTTGTTCTTACTTTATTGATTTCTACGCAAACAAATTCGCTGATACAAGAACTATAAATAGGAGTCCACTAAGTAAGTTGACGTATTATGACCCATTGATATTTCTTTACATCCAGCTATTCGAGTTTCACATTTTCAGGAAGAAAGATGTATGCAATGATCCGATTATTCGCCTGCCCAGCATATAAGGCGGCCTCTAAGACAATCATTGATAAGTGTACACTGATTCCGATATCTTCTTCCGAGGATGCAATGACTTAAATGGTTTTACATGTTAAAATTCATTGACATGTTTGACGTTTTATTAAATAGAATGTGTGATGATTATATTTCAGATTGATAGACTTTCTTTGAATCCGATAATAGATTGATTTTAAATTCGAGATTTGAAACATTTCTTTTATTGGATGATGTGTCCTCTTTGCACTATATACTGCTTGTAGAAAAAAACTGTAAAGACCTGCATCACTAGTACATGTATACAGGTTAATCCTAATCAACATTCCATCTATAAAAGAGCAAAACAGACAGACACCTAGTAGTTTTATTGGCAAACAGCTCACACCTCCCAGAATCGATGATACTTCGGTATCTCTCTCAATAATTCGAGGTACATCTATAAGCCTCGACTGATTAGAAAACTTGTTTATGTACACAAAGTTGACAGCTACAGGTTAGAAACCGTCCATTGTTCACAGAAGCATGGAAAAATGAACTAGACGTATACATTTAGTGAGTCGTGTGTATAGCACTGGAGGTGTCGGAACTTACCAGTACAGCGAAATCAATTCGAAACATGTTCACACATGCCCTGGTTATTCCCGACGACAGAATTACGTGTCTGACTTGTCATTATCGTTTGCATTGTTGGAAAAGTAATTAACAGAACAAGGTATTTAATTTATGATAGCATCAGCGTATTTTTATGTATGCTTCCTGGATTGTGCTAGCTATTCAACTCGCTTTACAAAAAGAAGTGATAAATGGCCACTATAACGAGAGAGAAATAAGGTGAACCAGACCTCCTTTTTGTCTGCATCATCCATTGATTGAAGCAATCCAGTTCGGTCAAGACAGAGCATCAGAGTAAGTGATTGTCATTACAGTATTTTTGAAATGCCCAATAATTTAAACCTACGTTTTACAAGGTGTAACTAAGATTTTATCAAAAGTAGATCAGTTATTTGCATGAAGACGGTGTCCATTGTCTTGACAACTAGTTGTAGAGTTATACTTATATTTGCTGGAGCGTTGACATGAGATGATACTTGGTATGTTGAGGCCCGAGATCAAATCCCGTCCATGGAGCTGACGCTCTACCGATTGCGAAAGTCTGGTTGTTTAATGTTATTCAGCAATTAGATTATGGTGTAGTTTAAACTATAATATGGTAACTGAATTGTATGAACATGTGTAAGTGAAATATATTAAATGTGATCGGAAAAAACACCTAATGTGTCATAAGCCAAACAAATAACCTATGTTTTAGTAGTGCTTGACCTGTAGAATAACTACCTAATTTATTTTACACAATAACATCATAATAACGTGGCAATCTAATGCTATTGGATACTAAAAACTATAACGATAAAACTGGAAGAAATAACATCACACTAGCGAATTTATGTCCTATATACCTACGTGCATAATTGTCACCCTTGGGTATAAAAAGGCATGCTGCAAAAATAATGAACACTTGATGCATCTTAGCTGCATTGCTTTAACATGACTTAGGGGTCTTAATTATTAAGTTGTCTAAATAATATTCGTTGTCTTTTTTGTCCTTGAATATAGTTAAATATACAATTTGTTAAAGATGAAGAAATTAAAATTGCATTGCATTCTTGGGTTATAGTGGACACTGTCGATCAGAAAGATGCTAACATCGGGACACAGGTCCGAACATTGGTAAAACATATATAAGAACATTTTATACAATTTGATAATAATACATTTTTTGTGTTCTTGGCCTATAAAAAAATATTTTCTTTGCATTGACATAAACCAGATCATATTTTATAAGAAAGAATAACGAACCGATGCCCGTTTGCGGATCTTTGATTAGCAGGAGCGAAATGAGACAAACCTCCTTTACTCGACTGCTGCCGATCAAAACATCAATGTAGCAAAAGAAAATGTGGTTTTTAGCTTCAAGTATAGAGTTTGTCCGCCTGAGAAATCGGTCGCAAAATGTTACTACAAATAGCTAGGTGTTAGTAGAATATTGTATCTAAATGGGTTTTTTGTCATATTGGACAATCACTTGAAATTGTATTTCTCCTTGCTTGTGTAATGAAAAGCACCGATATGAAATAGTTAAATGGTAGTTCAGAAATAATTTCTCATTAATCTTTTCTTTAATCAACCATCCAATTTTCCATTTTGTGAAAGTTATTTATAAAATTTTCTATTCATTATCTCTAATAGTTCAAAGAGACTATAAAATATGCATTATATTAAATTGCAAAAATGGTTCAAAGTATCGCAGCTTGTTGTCAACTGAACTAATAGGTTATGTTTTGTATGTATCAAGGGCTGTGCGAAGAACCTCCCCTCGAAACGGGAAGGGTCGTCCGATAATAAATAGTAAGAATAAACTAGTTCACATAGATTGTTAACCATATTGAGACAATCCAATCAGGCTCAGTCTAGACAAATTGTCTGACTATTACATGGATTTCTGAAGCTGTTCGCTCGCAGCTCTTACACAGATGCTGATTTTTAATGTCGAAAATATCGGAGCGGAAAAAGAATATTTGATATGTCTGGGATTGCGTTAGTAACATTGCAAATGTATGACCAAACTCGCTGATGGTAAGGGATATCTATGCGAACCCATAAGTGTAAGTAGGCATTGATTGAAACATGAGTTGCATGCGCTCTCTATACATGGCTAACTGGAAGTTCAAAATTAGGTAACACTTTAAATGAAAATGTATTTGAAATTACTATTTTCTTCCTAATTAGATGTATTTAGCTAAATACTTAAGGGTTTTAAATGCTAATTTAAATAGGGAAAGACCCGATGAATATTACCACCTATTCTAAAGGTTAAATGATCGAGTCAAACTGCACAAACTCAATTAAACCTTAAAGTCAAATCAACACTGATACGAGACATTACTTAAATACAGAAAATCCAAAAATTACAGCCTTGAAAATACAAGTCGGTCTTGTGGAGCTTCAAATACAGCAGTATGGTTATACAGTATTAAATGTGACAAGTAAGAAGTGCAAATCATTCTTATGTAAACATCTTGCTATCCTGATGCAATGGTGAATTAAGACATGTCACACATTATAACTAATATAGTTTGCATAGGCTAAGAAATGTATTCATAACTATGGATGACCTACGCCTAAAGACATATTAGTGCTCCACAGTATGAAGGCTGCATTTCTCCAGAATATGTATACAAATACAGTCCAAATAAAATGTTCTATGTTCATGTTTGCTGAAATTTCCAGCGGTGTTCAGTTAATTGGATGAAGTGACAAGGCCTCATTTAATTTAAATAGTTTACACTTGGGTTGGAATTTTTCTCACCTGGCTCCTACAAAATGTTAACTCAATCAACTGCATCGCGAAGTTATGATATGGAACTTAACTGCACGCATAAATAACAAAATCAGCAACACAACATTAATTATCCCAGTTGCATCGGCTAACCACTGGCGGTTGTACTGCAATACACACACTTTTTAAAGACAAAGAACTATTGCAAAATGCAAATAACCCATATATATTTTATACAAATGTACCACTAAGCAATAGGCCTGGGCAGCAGACAGATATCCTAAGATTGTATAAGAACACGTGGACAGTAATCATAACACACCAACCGATTTATTTCTTAGGTCTGTGTCTTAAATCATATGGCACTGAAAAGCCTATCTGCTTTAGTAAAGTAATCGAAGCTATTTACAATCAGAAATTATGTTGATTCTTAGCAATATCTTACAATTTAAAACATATACAGGATTCAAACAGTCAGGTTATAATGTTGTGAGATATAATTATATTGTCAAGAAGAACAGATTTTCATCGATGGCTACATGTTGCAATCACACTGCCGTCTGTTTCCTTAAGCATATTATAATTGCGAACATTATATTAGTAATATTATTGTTGTAAGCAATGTTTAATAACACAGCTTGTGGGCAAATACCTGTTTTGAAAAGAAAATACATTTAATACCCGAGCATTCATTTGTTGATAAATAATTTTGTTATTTAATGATTTGCATAAATTCCTGCAGCGTATTTAGCGGGCAGTTTTCATGCACTATACAAACCACCTCGTCGAAACATGAATCATAAATAGCATTCACACGCTTATCAACGTGAAATTCTATTTGTTATGTAACATTGTAGAAACGTTTTGGGTACCTACTAATATATATATATATATAATAATAATATATATATATATATATCTTATAATATATATATATAATATATAATATATATATATATATATATATATATATATATATATTATTATTTATTTATTTATTATCAAGAAGAATGTATTAAGATATTATATAATACTATATATATTAATATCTTAAATACAATGATTGGCATGCATGGATTTTTATGCTAGCAATGACTTGACATATTTGACATTACATTATGTGGTAAATGTGGAGATATTTTTCCAGATGGATGGACTTGGAATCTAATTTTGATTGACGTTTTATTAAATATTTGAAATGAAATCTATAGTTACTTGTATAAAGAACATTGCGCTAGTTCTTAGGGGGGTGTTTACTCTTTAAATTATAGTTTTGCTTAAAGAAAAAGATACAATGAAGACTCTGCAACACCAGAATTGAACACATGTCCATCTTACGGAACGTTCCGTCTAGGAAAGACAGATGTAGACACATACCTCGTAGACTCCTGGGCAAATATGCAAGGTAGTATTGATAAAAATCGATGAAACTTCAGGTTCTGTCACGAGATTTCTAAATGCGAATACTCGGCGAGTTTAATATCATTTTGCCTGGACGAGTTTAATTAAAAGTTTGTATTAAATAACAACGTATGTCAGATTCTTTTTTTTTCACATGATTTTCGTCATCTTTTACTAGAAACAAATACCCGTGTACGATCTACATGCCGGTTCAAAAATTAGAACGATATTGTGACCGTCATTTAACCAAACACCGCATCAAAGACCGTTTGAGTTCATTGTTGCGCTACACAAAATAGATCCATTTTATTGTCTTCAATTGAGAGTGAAAACAACCTTTGACAAACTTTTAATGCGTATTTCACATTAATATATAATAAAAATAACATATCATTGTCATATGTTTCATCGACTATTTCAGCTGAATAACTTATAACAATAATCAGTAAACGCGTGAAAGGGCGTGACCCAGAAAGTTTACATAGCGGTTAGTGTGAAGGTCACTATTCAAATTTAATTCTCATCGCTGTCAGTGTCGAAGTGAAGATAATTCTCTTTCGTTTGTTATGTTGTGGAACTTGCAGACTCGTCAGTAGAATTTACATTTGATTGTGTCATAGGCAGTCGAATGGTAATATTGAAAGTTCCACCATAAAAAGGTTTCGTGCGAAGATGCTGTTAAAGCCACCGTAGACAGTTATGTTTTAGTTCTTTGTGGCGGAATTCATTGAAGTTACCATCGCCTTGTGGACATTCATGTCTTGATTCACATGCTGGTAAGATAATTAGACTTTGTGAGGATGTTCGATATCATTTGTGTTGATAATCGCTAATATTGGGGGGATTAATAATTGGTTGAATGATTGCGGTGTCCTGTTATCTGCATGAATCTGATTTGCCAGGATGTTAATTTCGGACAGTTTTTTAACTAAACGTTTCCGGGTGCTGTGGTTGGTCAGACGTCTTTCGGATGCAAGTCCAAAAGCCTTAGCTATACGCTTCATGACAAGGTGGCAAGTTTATTTATACTAATAATTAATCGTGACATTTGAACCGACGAAAAAAAGTGCTGCCATTGTCTTCCAGTTTGTTTACAAACTCGGCGGATAAATACCAAATAGTCACGCAAAGCTGCTAGCCAATCAAATTGAAAGAAAAGCTGTATTACACTAGTGTGGTACAAATAAAAATATACCATGGGTATTTTAAATGGAAAACAATGTGAATCATGTGATAAACAAATATAAGCCTCCTCTAATTGATTAAAAATACCAGGTTTATCTGCCAAATTTGACTTACAGTTAAGGAACCGATCATTTCGTCACACATGTATGAAATGACCTAGACGTATACATTTAGTGATGTTACGTGTCGTGCATATCAATTTAAGGCTGATCTTGTATAAGTCCATCGTTTGTATTAATCACCTCATCAGAAAACCTGCCTTTTTCTTTTGTATTGTTGACAAGAAGTTAACAAGTCCATGGAGCGAATATTAAATTCATGAATGCATTATCGTTTTCAAAGTATGTTGTCTACTAATACGAGTAGTTGAATGTTCTCCTAGTAACCAATTATTGTGCTACCTATTACAGGTATGCCTGTAACCTAGATTTTCTGTATTTTCTGTATTTTGGCTTAATATGATTAACGTAACGAAGAAAGTAATAGGTAATACCAAGTTATAGTCTACTTTCAAGCTACTGCTCGTTCAGTCAACTTTACAGTTTTACTCCCTGGTCATTGGGTACATTCGTCAATCCCATACGGCGCTGGGAGGTCATATTACTGACCCGAATAACCATCGCAGGTACCCATTTATTCACCTGGGTGAAGTGCAAGTGAAGAAAGTGAAGAACAATTAGAGATAAATTTCTTGCTCAAGGAAATTAGCGGTGACCTGACCGGGGTTCGAACCACGGACCCCGTGATCCGGAGTCGTGCGTCCTACCACAGGACTATTCCGCTCCAAACAGCTCGACGGCGACTGTCAATGCCTCTCGTAAATGCTTTCTTGCATATCAACTGCATAATGTTTAATAACATTTGAACCATCAACAATTTACTTATTGATGTCTCCTCTCGCTTTGGCGTTATAGATATAAAAGTGTTTAGCCATATAGATGAATTTGTATACTAGTATTTTTTGTTCATGTATAACAAGATGTAATGCAGCCATTGTATTTTCCGCAAAAACAAAACTAAATAACCACACATCGACGCGCCTTAACAAGAAAGGGACATATTCATGTTCCACGACACATTAAAAGCACGTCGGAACAAATATAAATAGAATACAAACAATTCAAAATACATGTACTCTGCTGTTCTTATGTGTATGTGTGTCGGATTACCAATGGTGTTAGTCAATTTGATCATGTTCCAATGCCCGTTTTAATTTAAAGCAAAAATACACCTGGATCGTAAATTCCTAACCTGGTTTCTTCAAAAGGTTAAATTCGTCAATTGTAGTTATTCAGCAGGTATGATATGGGACTACACCGCAAGCATAATAACAACCACACTACATTGAGTATTCATTTTCATTGGTAATTGATTGACTACTCTCATGTTCTAAACAAAATAATGTGTACATTTTTCCATTAGGAATATTTATAGACTTTAAAATGGAAATAAACCAGTCAACAGTGTAACAGTTCATCACATGTAATGTACCAGTAAGCAATTAGGCATCGACTAGCGACAAATATCCTGTAGATTCCAGAAGAAAATGTGGACAGTTATCCACAACACAAACCGATTTATTTGCTAGTCTATGTTTTAAATCAGTAAGACATTGAAAAGCCTTATCTGATATAGAAGAGATTTTCTCCATGAAAAATGTTGCTGGCTTTTTGCAAAATGGCATCATTCAAAATATCTATAGCATCATGGAGGATTAAACATAATGTTGTGACTTATAGACGTTGCGAAATTCAGTTTTTCCTTAAAGCAAACACAGACTTTCGTTGATGGCTGCAGGCTGCAATCAGCATACTGTCTCTGTTTTTTTTAACCGAACTATAATTGCGGACATCATATTAATTACAATAGCTTATTTACGATGCTTACTTTATACTTTTATTAGGCAAATGACTTATTAGGCGTTTTGCAAGATACTGCCTTCAATACTCGAACATGCATATGTTAATAATGGATTTAGTCCACAATGGATTTAAATTGTCACGATGTAATCCTGTAGCGCATTAGCTTAACTATCTTCAATTAACCTGTTCATACCTGTACGAGTTTTTATTTCATTTAGTACTGCGCAAACCAATTACGCCGAAACAAGAATTATACATACTATCACCCCACTAAGGAAGTTAACATGTTAAAATGTAACGTAGTAAAATAGTTACGGTACTTATCCGTATATCAGTGTCTACATTCTAGTTTTCGAGTTTCATTTTTTACAACTATGCCAATAAATTTTGTCAAGACAAAGCAACATATGCCTTGATCCGTTTATTCTTATGGATCCTAGACCACGGTGAAACTATTTTCATATCATATTGAAAATCTTTCTTTTTTTTTCGAGGATAAAATGGGTGACACGGATGTGCGTTTATGATAGCAATGACTTGACGAAGTAGAATGAAGACACGTTTCTAAACTGATGGACTATTAATTTAATATTTTTTAAAAAAAATATAAGTTTAACACTAAGTAATGATACTTAAGGAGATATGCACTCTTAAATTATGGTTTTGCTTGAAAAGAAAACAAAAGACGTTCCACCTTTCAAAGATGAAGACTCGTAGACTCCTTGGCAAATAAGTTTCGTCCTTTTGCAAGAATTGTGATATTTCGGAATCTGTTTCAATATTTCGTGGAATACGTGTACATTTATAAGCCTCTGGTTGATAACATTAACAGGTTTAGAGAAGCATAAAATGATGGACAATATGTATATACTTAGTTGTTATTATTGGGGATATTGTATCACTGTCTTAATGTTGTGTTTTTTTTAAATGTCGAGAAAAAGAAAATAAAAACCAGCCGAAGCATGTTCTTATATGGGTATTGGGTCTTGATAATGCCCAACACTAAACTTACTTTCTTGTGTGTGTGTGTGTGTGTGTGTGTGTGTTTTTTTTTTGTTGTTTTTTTTTTTTTGGGGGGGGGGGGGGGGGGGAATTGTTGACATGTCATTCGAGTCATTGCAAATGGCTGTCTTTGGAGACACCTTCACATATCAGGAAGTTGACACTATGTTTAGGGACCAGAGCTGCACCTTTGATAAGTGTATTCTACAAAGATGTGTCACGAGGGAATATGTCGTAAAATAAACAGTCGCATTTAATGCATACTGGCTTACTGCAGTGCCGTTGGTCAGTAACACTCTTATCCTCACGGTGTTTTCCTTCTGTCAACCTCAGACTGCAGTCACAGTCTGAATACAATACAGATAAAGTTACATGCAGGTTCTTATGGCCATTCCAGGGAGACAATATTATTTTCATTATCGTATCGGGGCTTGTCGTCTTGTGATGCGAGTAGTACATGTTCCCTCAATGAGCAAGTATTGTGCTAACAATTCAACTCGTCTAACATAATGAAGTGATAAATGACCTCCGGTATGAGAGAGAAATATGATGAACTAGTTCCCTTTCATTTGTACAACATTTATTGATTGGAGCAATGATGTTCTGTTGAGAAAGGTTGTATAAATAAAGGCTTGCCATTACATGTACCGTGATTTTCTCTACATGTTTACTTATTTAGATCTACAAGGAGTAACTATCGAAGGAAAAAAAATATGCGCTCTTTTCTTGTTTATATGTTTGCTGGTTTGTTGTTTGTATGTTTGTTTTTCTGTTTGTTTGTTTTTCACTTGTTTGCTTGTTTGGCTTATTGTTTGACCAACAAATATTTGCATACGGTATTCATGAGCCTGCCACAGTACTTACTAGTGGTTGAACTATCAGTGTGTTAACTGGAGTGTTAGCAAAAAAGGAAACCCTCTACTATTTAACTACTTTGTTATATTTAGGCTCGGGGTCGAATCCGGAACCTCCCGTTCTTGGAACCTACGATCTACTGATTGCGCAAGTACGGTTGTTTACTGGCATCCAGCAATCTGTTGATGATATAGCTTAGCCTTTAATATAGTAATTTATTTGAGTATTTGATAAGACTTATCACATTATGTATCAGAAGCCGTACACATTGACATGTTTTAGTGGTGTTTCGTCGGTAGAATCGCTACTTTCATCATTTATCATGATTTCCCTTGTTTTCCATTCAATGCACCCGTAACATATTTAGTTATACTACACTTACATAATACATCTTTTTTTATTGATGACGCCATAGACATCATCACTATGCAGATCGTTTCATACCATTATTTCAACAAGTATTGGTGTTAAAATTTCATTAAAAAGTATACTGGCGATTAAAATCATGCGATAAACAGGAATCTTTCACTCGTAATAATTTAATACAAACATTTAAAAAAACTCGACCTACGCTCGTTTACTATCACGTTTCCTGAACTCGTTTTATAATATTTACATTAAAGGAGAGTCCTCTGTATATTTGTTTTACATAACAACATGACAATCTAATGCTAATGGATACTGAAACACTCTTACGACTCATTTGGAGAAGCATAACATCACTCTAGTGATTTTTTTTTTTGCAAATTTACCTTTGATTATAACTTTTGGTAAAAGGAGTTTTTTGAGCATGCTGCAAAAATAATTAACACTAGATTTTTGACACACAAGCGATAGTAAATCACATCAGCTAGCGAACTCTAATTCAAAACTTATTTATGAAAAATCAAGGCATCATACATGTTTATAAAAGCGCATATTGAAACGCATCTATTTAAACAAAAATGAAATAAAAATTATTGTTAACTCTGTTGGTGAAAGTTGGTATGATCGGGGTACAAGATTGGTACAAAAACACAAAATAATATTTTATAAAATTCTGTAATAAAATAGTTTTGTGCTCTTGGATATTATATGAATAACGTTATTTCATGTGTTGACATCCACGAGGTCATGTTTAATGAGAATAAATATGGAAAAGATAACACTTAGAAATCTTTGATCAAGAGGAAGATCAAGATCAAGAGGAAAAAATGTCGCAAAACTCGTTTACTCATATGCTGCCAGATCATAAACATCATTGTAAAGAATTTGTGGCTTTGAGCTACAGGTATAGAGTTTTTTCATCTGAGAAATCGATCTCAAAATGTTAATTAAAAGCCATTAAAAATATATTTTACTTTAGAGAGCAAAGCAATCGTCATATTTTGCAAATTAGTATTATTTTCTTTCTTGAATGTTTACTGTAATATGACTTTATATTCAGGATAACAGAGTATGGACACATTATTCCTAATGTACATCAAATGGACCTAGTAGCGCAATCGGTAGTGTGTCGGCTCCGGGTAAAGGAGGCCCCGGGTTCGATTCTAACAAATTCCATTCCAAATTCGTTAAAACGGTAGTGGTAACGCTTAAGCAAATATAACGGTAGTTCCACGACTGGTTGGCACAGTGACAAGATAATTAAACTGGGTGTTGTAACATTCAAGGTGTTCACGGCATGATCTACACAGTATAGGCAGCACTATATCTGCTTCAAGTGGACACTGTCTCCGGATAACTGAAATACTGTTGGTGGAACAATAAACCCAATAAACATAAACCTTATAAACACAAGATACATTTAACGTGTTGATCTAAGGTTATGATATATACTACTGTGTGCTTACCATGCAGTACATATAATCATCGCGACAAAATGTGGACTAATCTTGTAGATTAGTGGTGTGACTTTGAATCAATCACATGTATGTAGAATCGATATATCCTCGGGTGACTTATTTCAAGTGGAACTTTCCAAGGCTCGTTACTGCAAAAGAAAGTTCATCCCCGTGTTGGAACATCCTAATCTTACATTCAGTAACATGAAATTATCTATTTATATTTAAGTTGATAGTCAAGGTACATCAGATTTAATATGGACAAATATATATTTTAAGTTATATAAGAAAAACGCTCTTATTAATGTTTAATAAGTTATGTCAGACATGAAATATAGAAAATAGTGATTCAAGTATCTACATAATATTAAGTTAAGTCGGCTAAATATGGCAGGATCATGGTTATGTAGTTTGTGGACTTTTCCTAAAGACAAAAATACAGCAATGCCAGAAAAAGATAAAACATACAAAAAATATTAATTTTATTTGCTCTCTCTTTTTCATCTACCATACATTTGCCATTCTGTGACTGTTCCCAGTGAAATTGCTATTCGTTATTTCAAATAGTTTCAATGTAGCTTTAAAACATCTGCATAATATCAAAATGCAAAAACAATTTAAAGTATTGCAGTGCATTGAACCGAACTAAAATGTCAAGTAGGTTTTGTTTCATCTGATTATTCACAGGCTTTGCGAAAAACATCGCGTCGAGGCAAAGCCGTTGTATTATTATGAAATTACAATTATAAACTAATTATCATAGATTGTTGACCGCGTCCATTCAGACGATCCACTGAGACTCAGTTGAGACATCGTGTCTGGACATCGAATTGCCTTGCTGCACTGAAACATATGTTGATTTCTAACAGCGAAACTATTAGAGCGGAAAAGAAATTATTCGATATGTCTGGGATTTCATTTGCTGATGGTAAGAGATCTTTTAAGCAAACCCATAAGTATAAGTAGACATTGATTGAAACGTGACTTTCAGGCGCTCTATACAATGCAAAACTGGAATACCAGAATATGATTATCATGGAATTTATTTGAATTTGAGTTTGTGTTACTATAGAGATGTTCTTGGCTAAAGGCTCATGAGACGTTTATATTTGAAAGCTAAATATACCGATCCACTTTACCATTAGCCATTCGTTATGTCCTTGCATAGGGATAGCAATTTAATGGTCGATTTCACTTCTTCATCATTTAATTAAAGCAAGTTCTTTGAAGCGTGCTTACTGGCGCGTATTCCCACGTTCGTTGCAGACTAAAATGTATTGCAGCCTGTTCACAATGGGAAAGAATCAAAAGACAAAGACATGTATTACATATGTTACATGTAAACGTGACAAAAACATTTAAACGACTTGTGTCACAGAATTGTTATTCCTTAAACACTAACTACTTTAGTTCGCGTCCCGGTCTTGGCGAGAACTTTCATTTGCCATGTGGCTCGCCTGTCGCTCTACCCAGGCACTGTCTACAGTCTTTCTTCAGTTATTAGCTGGACGTACATGCTTACAACATGGTCGTTAATATATTGTTGGTGCGATGAAATAAAAACAAAATACAACTTAAGTCAAATGGGATTAGGGATTAGCCGGCATTTTTGCCGATACTGCGCAGCGACATTTCTATCATTATGGCACAGGGGCACTTATGAGGTGCCCAGGGACTGAACCCGGCCGGTCCATTATACTGACACCGACGAGTCAGGCGTAATGCTGTCCCCTTAGCCCCGAGCGTTAGGAGGGAAGCCACTACTACCAACTTTAAAGTCTTTGGTATGACCCGGCCGGGGTTCGAACCCACGACCTCCCGATCCGCAAGCCGACGCTCTACCATCTGAGCTATTGCGGTCGGTTTAAGTCAAATGCAATTACTGTAAAAAAATAAATTGCAAGTAGATAAGTACACTGATACATTATCGGTTTGAAACAATCCGCAATAATTCTCCTACTTAGTACTGAACATATCACACGTATTTTTATTCCTTCATATTATCAATAGTATAAGTACATCTCCATGCATTGCAGAATGGCTCACAGATGCAGAGCTGTAGATCTGCATTCATTTCCCAACCTTCTGCGCAATGGACAAGCATAATGGCAATTTTATGAAAATAGACATACATAAGTATCTTATGTATTTCATATAAGTTGCTCTGTAAAAAAAAGTTAAAACATTTCGTAGATGAATAACCAATACATTTCAAAGAAGTCGTTATGTTTATGACCTGTTTGCAGCTGATAAGTTAACATTACAGAAAATTAAGTATTTAGATTGAAATTTTAGCTCGTTTTCATTCAACCTAAATTCCTTTAATTATTTACATATAACATGTCTAATAGCTGTCTTTTACTGAATACAACTACACATTTTTTTTTTACTTTGATCAATTTCGCTTGCAAATTATTGCCTCGGGTTTGATACCATAGCCTGGTCAGTCAGTGTCATATGAACACAAATAATCGATACATTTTAAATCATCCATTTGTGCATCAAGTTATAAAACGGTAAACTAATTCATAACTATAATAACATTTTCAAAGACAAGCAGATTATTCATTAATTGCATAATTAATACGGATAAAAAGAAGCATTGAATCTTCGTACATAAACGTTTAAAAAAAATCGAAATTACATTTAGCAATGTATTGACTTAAACGGATATAACCTATGCAAGAGAAAATAAATTCACTACTAGTTTGTATAATACAATAAATTGATATGTATTACTAAATATTCAATGCAGACAATAACAAACTTTTGTTTATTTCAAGTGAGTATCCATTTCGAGTTTATATACTTATGATACGACACACATTAACTAAACGTCATTCCACACACATGGGACATATGTCAATTAATATGTTCTTCCTGTTACTGGTATTATCAAGACAATGCCCTCTAGCAGTTTGAGCTTTCTGCCAAATTGGCAGATGGGAAACTCAATTTTATAAGCATTGTCGATATTTGAAATCGGAAATTGATGCCATTTGATGTCTAGCCATTCAAGTTTTAGCGAGCCGAATGTGGCTATCCATTTTTTTTCTAAAAGTCTAACCAACAGCAAACATTTACAACAGACAACATATGCTTAAGAGATAAGTTGATTCTTGACAGTAATAGTAGACAAAAAAATGTGTTGATAATAACACCTGAATCGATTTTTTTTTCTTTTCATCTTGCATTTGAGAAACCTCTCAGGAAGTGCAAGTTTAGAGCTCTCTAATACCGGATTAAGCACTCCAGTCGGTCCATATTGCCAACTGACCGTTCCAAGGCGGTAATTGTTGGGTTGGCTCTCTTTGTTGAATGACTCATCACATATTTGTTTTTTCTTTTTTTCATTTTTCTTCTTTCTTTTTTACATTTGGCATAGTGGTGAATAACTTGTCATATTTTTATATATTTTGCAATGTTCATAGGACTTTGTCATATAATCTTATTAAGACGTGTTACTTGATTTGATTTTCGGCTTGACCATGAAGTCTCGCCTCATCAATAATCAGAAAGATCAGGAACCCGTAAATTAAACTATTCTTGGAAAAAATACAGTCCAAAATCATAATTGAAATTAAATAAGATAATAAATAGAGAAACAAACTTACTTCAATGTTATCAAAAACATATCCTACATCATGTCTTATCTAAGAAGTTAATATGTCCCCTTCTGGCACAGAAATATGCATTTTCTGATAAACGTGGGTATATAATAAGAAAATATGACAAAGCCCTATAAGAACTGCAACGTATATTAAAATTTGAAGAGGCACAGTACAAAGATATTGACATGCCCGTCAGTTGTAACACTGGCAATAAAATTGTGATGAGACATAATACAAAATAGAATAAACCCTAAAGCTACCGCCTAAGCAGGACAATATCAAGATCTATTAGCAGAGTATAAAGTGATACATTGTATTTCATGGTAAAAACACATAAGAGGCAACTTACCGAACTGACCTTAGGTAATACCTGACAGGATTCTGTCAAGCAGGTAATAGGATCTTCCCACTTGTTTACGATGGTTAGCCCACGGTTGCATAAGTTAGGATGATGTTTAGGAAGCAATTGAATAATGAATGAATGTTTCAAAACAAATTAACCCTTACATCGCAGCGCATTATATTATTTCTTAAATGAATAAAAATGGCGAATACATGATTAAAAGTTTTAATATTATTTCAAAAGTTGATCATTTCAGGTTTTGATTTATTTTAGTGAGTAGAAACCGGTTAATAATTAGGTGGCTTTAAATTAACATTTCAAATAAACGTCAAAGGAAAAAAAAACAAGAAATAATTATCAAGTGAGGACTTGAATGTCAATTTAGAGTACACAATTGGGGACAGTGCAACACTACACAATTTAATAATTCAAGGTTTTTCACCTATTTTAAATAACAGTAGCCAAAGATTTAAATATAAAACAAACACACAAAGTTGAACAGTGTTTATGCTTTAATATGCTATAGAAGCTGAAATCAATAAACTCATTAGAATCTTTAACTAATAGACAAATAAGAAAAGCCTGTTTTTTATAACATTGCTTCAAAGAATGCGTTTATTAACCTTAAAAGCGTCTAGGACTTTTTCGCGTAGGCCATCTAAACAACGAAACCAGGTCATACAAGCATAAGGCTAAAGCATTGCCATATCTGTTTTTCAGAACCACCGTTTCCTTTTATGCTTAAAGTTTGATCTTTTATGCACATGTCGTAAAATACAAAGACAGACATTCAGTTTAAATGGGGAGCTCGCGATGTGTCGACAAATAGTTTGATACAAACTGCAATGACTTTATTTTTTAAAGAACGTTCCCATTTTATCTTTTAATCTCAACATAAAATTAGTGAATTATTATCATCACTCTTACTCATACAATCAAATTAATCTACTTAAGTTAGACTATTAAATAGTCAAATGCGTATTATATTTCCAGATAATAAAACTGATATATACAAATCAAAATACGTTTTATACATTTTTCATCATTTTCCCCCAAAGGCAGAGGCCCATCATAGTTGTCACTTAGAACTGTTCAATTAAAAGTGCATTTTATCTTACTACTTATTATTTCGGTGAAAATCACCTTTTTATTCGTAATGACTCATTTGTAAACAGTATAATTTAAACTGTTCTAAATGTTGCAGGCATATTCTGTTTTGCTCACATGTTTTACCAGTGGTGACACAAGTAAAAAGTGACCCGGTCAATAGTGGTCGAATAGTATTCAGTTGATTCAATTCTAATATACATTATCTTTAGAATAGTTGATCGTTTAAATCATTGTGCATCTCATATATTTTTTCACTGAAATTTAAATATAAATATTGAATATTTATAAACGGCATTATTCCACGTTTAACTTCATACAAAAGTGTACTCTAGTACATATGCTTTTGCATATATCAACAGAAAAGAAAAAAACCAGAAGCATATTGTATATGTGAACCGAACACTGTGTTACAGTACTAATGGAGCGGGTTTTATGACCTAAGCTTCTGACCTGTCACGCCAATTATCAGCTACCATATATGCTGTCAAATGACCAGCCCCTACACCATCCTAGAATTTCCCATGGTGAATGTATTGTTCAATCGCGCTTTTTTCAAGTCTTCAAGTTACATGTAGCAATGTCAATTATAAAAGCGACAGCCAGGATCAACTTCTTATTTTTAGAGGTTTAAGGAAAAAAGTCACTGTTGAGCTGAATTGAGCTGTTAATATACCTGTTTATTGACCAGTATTAACCATTTTAGCTAGTTAGACCATACAAAATGTACCTTTTCTATAAAAAAAATATTTTAATGCATTCGGATGGTAATTATTATATCTTTAAACTAATAAATGAAATTAAAAGGATAATAATTGCAGTAAAACCAAATTAAAATAGCTAAATTGACCACTATTGACAACATCAGGAGTATTGAGCGAAATGGTTTTAAGTTTTAACCATTTAACACTAAAACCTGGCATGAATAATAGTTATATCACTGGCTCTCTTTTTATACCCACAATCATCAAGCTGACATATTGTTTTGTATTTACATTTGATTAGTCAGTTGACCTTGTACCATATAAATACATGAAAACAATAAACTATTTAATATGCTGTCAATTCTAGTCTTAAAAATAACTAAATTTAAAGGCATACGAAGTAATAATATATTTAAACTTTGTTTATATTAATATGTTTTGGCAGTCAATTATCCCTGAAATAGTCACTTGATTATTATTGATCATTACCGACGAGTACTGGCCACTTACCTGTGAGGTAGACGATTTTAACCGGATAAAGCCACCGGTTAAAACCAGGTTGCTGTCAATATTTTTAACCTTGATCTAAATGCAAGTACACGGTAGCTATAAATAGCTATAAACATATAACTAATGCAATGCCCATATTGACAGGTATTCACTTCAGCTTAGTGACTTTCTTAATTTCCTGATGCCTGATTTTCTTTTTGATTCATTTATATCCTAGTAGCATATGGTAATTACAAAACTAATTTAGCATAGTCCATGTTGTGTAATCTAAAGACTATAAGCATATTTTTCATTCACATAATGACATAATCAGGTTAAGTCTGTTTATCTTTATGAATCCCTTACCTGAAATTGTTTGGGTCCTGGAATGTAATAATCATCAAGTTCATAAATAAATTAAGAAAATAAATATATCATATGATATACTTAGAATTATGTAATAACATAACATTATATATATATATATATATATATATATATATATATATATATATATATATATATATATATATATATATATATATATATATATCAATATTTATATTCACCTTTTTTCTCATATACATGAAATCTCCATATGAACATCACACTTTTCTGAATTAAATTTGTCTACAAATCATACAAATTTGGATGGAGGTTTAATATGATATGTTGATAACTCAACATCATGGCGACTTTTAAATGGCGTCAATGATAAATTTAACTAATACAACTTAAATTAACAAACAAATTAAACTGTAGACAGACTCAGCTGGTCCAGCACAAATTGATTAAGTTTTGTTTCATAAACGACGTTTTACATAACACTTTATTTCGCTTTTCTTCCTTTTGTTGGAATGTCATATTCAGACTTCACGCCTTCGGTTGTCAATCGAATATGGCATATTCAATAGAACGTGTTTGTTGCCCATATCAGGACACACTTGTCAAAGTCAATTGTCAAAAACCTAAAAGCGAAGCAGAAAACAAACGCAATAAAAAGATAAATTTGTTTCATCTAAACTTTTTTAATTTGACAAACTTGTTTCAAGTTAAAATAATGCATGTTTCGCAAACCAAATACGATATCATTTATGTTGAACAAGACATGACTAATGTCTTAATGTTCTTCGTTAACGTTTTCGTTGACTACAGATGATATAATTATTTCTAACTCCAACACACTAACGGTAATTTAATTATTTACTCCCACTCTGCCATATATATATATATATATATATATATATTGGTTATTGTACAATAACTATGAAGTAAATAAGTGCAAAGAAATGTTTAATCAACTTGTCTTATACTACAAAATTATTCAAGATATAACAGCTATATCTAAAAGTAAATATTTTGGATTATATGAGACATGTTTCGAGGATTTGAATGACGGTTTCAGCAGCCAGTCGACATATGTGCCTTATCAGAATATATGATAAAATCCTACGAGCATTGCAACATATACCAGAATTCGAAAAGGCCCATGACGAAGGTATTCATATGCAAGCCAAATGTAAAAGTAATAACAAATCTGTGATGACTCTTTAAACGAGCAAACCCTACATTGAAACGGTCAGTCGGCAATACGGACCAACCGGAATGCTTAACCCGATTTCCAGGGTTGTAACCTCGCGCTTCGCGGTAGTTGTTTGGATTGTCGTACTTGTTTCAGTCTCGTCCATGGCTTTTTGTTGCTTTAACATTTCACTTGCATGTGAATAGCTTATTCTTTTTTTTAATTTTAGCACATATTGCAAAACTCTTTTCACATCTGCAGTCCTCATTTTCAGAAAAGAAATACAATAAATAAGAAAAGTTAGTATATTGTAAGGCTTGTTCATAATGTTATTTATACAAATTCTAGATGGACGATGATTTTAACTTGTCTTAACCTCTAATTACATAATGTAACATTACCAACCCTCTTTAGGACAGAAGCTTAACACAGAGTGTTACATTGCATTAACATTTATCTCTTTATCAATAGGTAAATAAGAAAAGGTCCTATCAAAACTCTAACAGATATTTAAATTTTATCTACACGTAGATAAAGGCAAACAAGGTAAACGCAAATGTGAAAAACAAATAAACACAGAGACGAGACATAACATACATAAAGAAAAACCATCAGTTACCGCCTTGGAACGGTCAGTCGGCAAAAGGGCCAACTGGGGTGCTTAAACCTGGTTTGTGGAGCGCTCCAACCTCGCACTTCCTGAAGGTTTTTCTAGCTAACAAACAGTGTAAATAACAACATCCCGTCAAAGTGAAACAACTAACAATAAGCACCTGCATCGGGAGTTAAAACAAATACAATTAACTTATATACATACATTACAAGTAGCAACAAAGTAAACTATAAAAATATGTACAGTATGTACAGTAGATAAAATCCTCGGCAACGTTAAATCAAAAATCCCAAACGAGAGATCAATTTGAAGTGAAACAGCCCATGCGCTGATATATATATCAAGTCAGACTCAATATCGAGTAACATGGTTTTAACTGTGTTTTCTTCACTTGCCATGAAAAGAAATCCAGGGATGATCCGTCGTCTTAGTCGCGTTACAAAGAACCTGCTAAGCTTCGACGTCATATTTCAAACATGAAAGAAAATAAATGCGGCCGTTCCTATAACTGTTTTCAGTACAGACAAAAAACTGGACAAATAGTCTGCACAGTGAATCAGAAGGCGTTGTTTTATCAATTCTTTATCTTAACAACATGTGGTACGGTATGTTCTCTTGTGCAAACTCTTTTAAATGATCCCATTAATTGTTTGTTTCCAATTACTAGTTTAACACGACTTCTTAAAAAATCCAACTAAGTGCTCAACATAAAGCAGAAATATGGACATAAAGATTGGTTTAAGCAAAGCCCGAATGCCAAAAAAAAGCGGTATTGATGTCTAGTAACATTTTCTATTAACAACACAGTAAACAGTATGTGTTAAAGCAACACACGTTTCCAAAGTAACACTTTAGGAACTGCATGTAAACACATATATAATTAACCGGAAATCTGGAGGTTTCTGTATTTTTCTAAATCACAAAACTTGACAATAATCACTAAAATGTAACACAAATAAGAATGAAGTCAGCATTTTATTTAAACGCCAATGAGTCGGAACAAGCTAATGACATGCAAAATTATTACGTGAGTAAATTAAAAACAACTATTCAAGCGTCAAAATGTCTTGATTGGAACTTCAACGCAATGCAAACTAATAAAGGAAATTGTGTAAGTGTCCAATTTTCTATCTATTTCACTTGCACTGAACTGCTGGCGCGAAATGGCAAAAATGTATTGACAGAAGAAAACACACTTTTCTAAGATATGTTTTTGCATATAAAGGAATAAAATTATAACATCATACAAGTCGATCTTGATACATTAGGAATAAAAACGATTGAATCCGAGTTTTTATTCTGTTTTTTTAAGTAGTAATTAGGAATGCAAAATATTAGATTTGTCAGAAAATAGCAATAGCTAACCTGAATTTGATTTAAGACCTTAAGGAAGATTGTAATGGATAAGAGATGATAATAATTGTTGTAGCTCGTTCGTATTAAGATGGAATTAAAATAACATAAAGCATCTAATGCTACAGGCAGTAGTAGTAATGATCATAATAGGATGAATCTAGATAGATGAAATGTACGAGGATTTTTAGGACCCTCACACAGCAATCCTAAGACTGTTATGCTAATCAATACGAAAGTATAACAACACCCACCCAATTCGACATTAAAACATATATTAGACTGATTTTTACGACAAGCGGTGTATATAAAATTATGTGAACAAATGGTCCAGTCAATATTCTATGCTAAAATTTGAGTAATAACGTCATAAAAGAAAATAAAAGAAATAATTTCATTTGAATCAAAAATATCCACTTTGTATTTGTAGCAAGCAAATTTAAACCTTATATTGTCGAAGAAATTCCGTAATTGACACTTAAGTAGAGTAGAAAAGTAAGCTTTGTAAACAACCTAAAGATGCCACTGACTGAAGCAGCAGTTTATATATTGTTTTATATTTAATGATGTTGTCAATGAAAACTTTCTCTGATTGAAACCCTATCCTAATTGGAAAAGATAAACTCAAAATAGCTACAATAAGACAGTAAAGGTGAACAACGATTAGAAACATATTAATTAGGAGGCGTTTGTTGTACTTCTTTTGGTTCATCTGTGGCAAAATACAGAATGTACAGACACGATGTTCTATGCATGCCACAACGGTCGAGGAGCTATGTAAAAAACGAGAACATTGCAAAAAAGCTGTGTACTAATTGTAGTTGTGTTTTAATTAAACGATAATTATTTGCTATCTTATTTCTGTTCTTTATGCAAATATATATTGTATTTAAAATCAACAAGAAAAATAAAATATTGACTTTAAAGCAAGGTACTTAAATCAATGTGATTTTACTATCCATTGACGTCATTCGAGGAATTTCCAAAATGGCATATCGCAAAATGAACACTGGACAAAGTATTTTGGCATACGATTGTTTGAATAACGAAACTTTAGCCCTCCTCAAGTAAAACAGATTATTCAAATTAGGTACAACTATAATGCTAATCTATGTTATTAGAGAATTAGAGAAATTGTAAGGCGAAGTTATATGGATCTAGAACAAGGAAAAATAAAAAAAAAAATGTCTGGCCACAGTTTGTTAGAAATCAAAACGCATATGGAGAACCTGCTGTTTGACGTCGAATTTGTGCTAATTTAAATTTTTGTTTTGTCTTTTGTTAGAAGTCCAGGTAGTCTGATGTCCACTAGTTACATTATCAGTTTTGGCCAACTCTTAAATGATAGGTTGATATCAAAATGAATTTTACCTCATCATTGTTAAAATATTTGATTACAAAATATTATAGTAAAGCATCGCTGAAATAGTTTGTCTAAAACTGTATTTAATACTGTCTATTTGTCTGTACCAATCCTTAACCATGGTATTTTCTACGCTGTTTTGAGGCAAGACCTGTACCATAAAGCGTCTCCTCCACTGGAGCCAATTATCCCACAAAGACATGTTTAGACTGCATTAAGTAATTTTTGTTTATTTTTTTTACATTTTCACACAACGTGTTTAAGTTAGAAATACACAAAAGTGAAGTCACAAGCACAATCTAACACGCAAATAATTGATTTCTCTTCACTCCTGGACTTCGCTACCATTTGCTTATGTCGCGACTAGATCGTCAGTTTCCAGGAAATAACGAAGATGAGGAAACAATAGTAATTTGCAGAAGCACTTTACAGAAACTTTTCGAACCATGAAGTAATGTCGACGGAACATATACACATGTTTTATTCAGTATGAAAGCCTTAGACGGCGTGTTATAATAATTAGATATGGAATCATCAAATGTGTTTTAAATACTCTTCATAAGTCAAGAATGATGTCAGAAAGTATGAGGTGAAATTTCTTACACGATTTGTTTTCTCCTGCCATCAACGTAAAGCCTTGCTTTGAGGTGTAGGTTAATTATTTACTCTGTCATTCTACGACAGTTTGCTTTATTGTTTGGTTGTAAGTGTATGTGTTTTAGGAGAGGCATTTTTAATACATAATACATGTACTCAAACATCATGTAAATCTTTTAATTGTTAGTCTCTAACATGCCAGGTTAGCGGAAATTTCATTTCTAGGAGCTGCTCCAGGAGACAGGTTTTAACTTGTTTATGCAAAATGAAATGCCACACCTTCATATTCTCATATCTCAAACTGCTTTAATAAGTTTTGATTTTATATGAATGTGCTATATAATGAAAAAAGTAAGTTCATCAATCATTGTTCTACAATCGTATCAAAGAAAATGCTTCGGAGACATTAACTCAATACGTAAAAATGAAAAGGTCCTATCAAAATTTCCACAGATATTTAAATTTTATATACCAGTAGACAAAGGCAAACAAGGTCAAGGTAATCGTGACAAAAACACAGAGACGAGACATAACGCACATAAAGAAAAACCACCAGTTACCGCCTTGGAACGATCAATCGGCAAAAGAGCCGACTGGGGTGCTTTAACCTGTAACTTATTTGCATGCATGTTCAGATTGGGTTTCCGCTATTTTATATAATGTCTCATTTCGTTGTAACTTTCACATTTCACAACTTGTGAATACCTTTGTCCTGTGCTATTGCATGTTTTGTATATGTTTCCAGGCTCATGGGGATTTGTTATATTTTCGTTTTTATGATTACTTGCTCAGTATGGCGGTCGTAAAAGTCTCTCCGTGCATGTAATCTATAATGTCATTTAAGCCATCCTATAGAGATAGTTACTTGTGTTTTCCTTTGATAGCCATTGGACTTCTGTTCCTCAATTCCACCTACACATAAGCAGGATGCTACAACCAATTTCGCTTCTGCTCTGTCAACTTAGTTTTGATTCAAAAATTCCATTTACAATCTTTAACAATCAAGAACCTTGTGTAGTTCTGCTAACTACTATGTATATCTCTCCGAAACACTATTGTTGGCATATTCTAAAAATACTTATTTATTAAATGACTTCAAAAATTATCTGAATAGGTCATCGCATTGATCGTTTGTTTTAAATTGATATGTTTTCTTTTATTGATTGCCTGTGAGAAACAGCTCAGGAAGTGCAATATTAAAGCTCTGTAAAACGGGTTTTAGCATCCCAGTGAGTCCGTCCCTTTTGTCTAACGGACCGTTCCATGAAAAAATGTAGTGTGGCTATATGGGTTTAATAACTCGTCGGAGATGTGTTCTAATTTTTACATTTGGTTTGCACTTAAATAGGTTTGTACTGTACCTTTTCAAATGTAGGTATATGTGGTATTCTCTTCACTTTGTCATATTTCCTTATTCGCTAATATGAACCAAAATGTTCACTAAATAAACCTTCGGTCACTTGTGCAATTTAACCGGTTATCTTATTCAAATTGTGTCCGTGTTTTTTTTTTGTGTGTAGGGGTGTGTGTGTATGTACGTATGTCTGTATGTGTGTGTGTGTGTGTGTGTGTGTGTGTGTGTGTGTGTGTGTGTGTGTGTGTGTGTGTGTGTGTGTGTGTGTGTGTGTGTGTGTGTGTGTGTGTGTGTGTGTGTTAACTTATCTAAATAAAATTGATTTGTTTTTATGCGTTTGAATTTGTTTAATCGAAGTTGTTTAATTATAAAGTGTGAAATGCATTTTTGTAAGATAGGTAGTTTGTTAAGTTTCACTTTTGGTATTTGATTTAAAAAGAAAAATGGTGTTCAACGTTATTTCAATAAAAAGGAGGATAAATGTTACCAGGATAAGAATCTGATACTGAATACAGTATCCAGCTCATGGAGCAATATTATTGTCTCGCCAAAGGCTCAAAAATTGTTTCTTCCAACTGGCCGGATAGATCGCCATCACTGCAAGTAACCCATTTTCTCCATTTTATTAGATTAAAAAAAAAAAAACATTGTGAAATTTTGCCATATGGAATTATTTTATGAATATATTAATAACTAAGGTCGTCCAAACCTCATTTAACACAGTCATTAATATGCATTATTTATTAAATACAATGTACCTTGATAATTGAACCGTAAAAACACATCTAGAGACGTGTCCACTTGAAGCAGATATAAAACTGCCTTCACTGTGTATAGCATGGTGTGAACACCCAGTCCCATTATCTTGACACCGGACTAACCAGTCGTGGAACTGCCTTATAGTTGCTTGAGCGTTAGCAAGTGAGCTATACAACTACCATTTTCACGACTTTGGTTTGTCGCGGCCCGGGATCAAATCAGGTGTCTCCCGTACCTGGGGCCGATGCTCTACCGTTTGCGCTACCAGTTCAGGTCTTTCTCATTTTGATTAATTCGTATCTGTGGCAAAACTAGGAATATATATTTTATTGTATTTGGATTTTACGGCAAACCGACCCTTGATAGGTCATACGGCGCCGCCGATAATATATTTTAGAAAATGTTAGCAGTGCATCTAATAGCATTAGTTGTCTCTTACAAATTCTCTTTAATAACGCTAAATGTTAAATGTCAATCCCTCTATCTTTAATACGTTGATGTGAGAGTTGCTTTACACTCTCTTTAATGGAACGTTATCCGTGTTTTGTCAGCACAACATAAGTATCTGTTAGACTGGTTCACATTTCAAAATGTAACTGCAGTTATGTCATTCCCTGTGGTCAATGTGCCTTTATATGTGCATAATTTAATTAAATGTTACCATACATTTGATGGCAGATAGGCACATGTCAAATAATCAATTTAAAAGTAATGCATGTTATATAATGTCTTACTTCTAAAGCATTAATACAAAAAACGCAGACACAACATAAACACATAGTACATTTTTATTGTAATATAATCGAAGGACGCCGATTTGTATTTAAAGTACGTATTATTAAAATCTGACATGAGTAAAAGCCAGCTTACACACATCTTCAATACTTCTAATAGAAATCAAATCAAAATGCATCTACCTGTTAGTTTAGAAAAAAACTATCACAAAACACATGTAAAAGATGTTAAACCGGTTGTTTATATTTTAATTATGCTGAATACTGTTGGATAATGTATCGGAAAATATTACAGATTTTTTACAGTGCGTTTCCTTAAATGGTTTCTGTGTGTTTTGTGTATACAAAATAGACATGACAACAATTACGTGGGGAGTGGGAAGGGTTCCATGTTAGGTCCTTTTATCATCAACATACAAAATATATAGCATGACGTTCCAAAATTGTCGGTTGTTACACATTTTTTTCCATTGAACTATCATTTAACCTTAAAAATGTATTTTAACATTAAAATCAAGGGTATGACCACATAAATAGAAGGAAACAAGTTTAGCTTCGACTTCAATCTATTGTTATTTGTGTAATAACATACGAGGCCAAGAGACGTTTCAAACCGCAAAGTAACGAAGAAGGTTACTTTGTGTGAATTATATTGCATCATGACAATGTTACCATTCTTTCATTAGCTTTTAAACCCATATTAAATCAAGTGGAATGCAAATTCGGAGAAAATATGGCAATAATAAAATCCATTTGTCGTTGTTTTTTATAATGTAAAGTTTTAATAACTCTGTTGGCATTTAATTTTTTAAGCTATGATATGTAACGCACTTAGAATGATTAAAGATGTCATAAGATGATAAGATAAAAACATAAGAACATCCCTGTTATGTTTCTAAATGCTTGAATTCGAAAATTATCTGTGAAATAGAGTAATGCTAATTGTAAAAAATGGTACTGTGTAGGGCTACTTGGTTGTTAAAATACTTTGTGATAGACTCTAATTAAAAACATCTTTTGGTTAACAAAAAAAAAAACACATGCGTAAATATATACTTACTTATATATATATATAGTTCTTTTGCTATTAAAAATGCCTCTAACTAGAACTAATTTATTCTTGAAAGTCTAGGCCTTTAAAAGAACATTTTATGTATAAAAAAAATCATACAGCGAATAAACATTTACAGACATTCAATATAACACAAATACTTTACAAGCATTTACTTTCGTCATTGAATAATTAGATGAAATTAAATAATGACATCTTTAAAAAAATAATGCTGGTTCAGCGTCATATATTGTGTTTTTTTATATGTGGCATTTAATGAAATGTCCTAAAATATACTATGCACGACAGTTCCTTGACATTTTACATCTTACACATCTTAATACAAACCAATAGAGTTAATGTTTTGTGGTTTGCAGTGTCTCTTTGTAACATACTACTACTTGGCTTTGAATAACTACTTATTTGCTTTCTAACAAATCTAGAAAGGTTTTTAGAAAAAGTGCAGTTGCCTTAAGCAAATAAGGAACATATCAATACAAGTACATGCTATTCGTCGTCAAAAATATCCATAAGCAGCTCACCCAAAGTGACAATGTATGAATACCAGTCATAAGATATCAAGTATGCTAACTAATGGCCATGTCATGCAGTTAAACACACGTTTATGCTAACTAATGTCCATGTCATGCAGTTAAACACACGTTTATGCTGACTAATGTCCATGTCATGCAGTTAAACACATGTTTATGCTAACTAATGTCCATGTCATGCAGTTAAACACACGTTTATGCTAACTAATGGTCCATGTCATGCAGTTAAACACACGTTCGTTATGCTAACTAATGTCCATGTCATGCAGTTAAACACATGTTTATGCTAACTAATGTCATGTCATGCAGTTAAACACACGTTTATGCTAACTATGTCCATGTCATGCAGTTAAACACACGTTTATGCTTAACTAATGTCCATGTCATGCAGTTTAACACATGTTTATGCTAACTAATGTCCATGTCATGCCGTTAAACACACGTTTATGCTAACTAAGGTCCATGTCATGCAGTTAAACACACGTTCGTTTATGCTAACTAATGTACCATTGCATGGCAGTTAACACACTGTTAATGCTTAACTTAATGTCCATGTCATGCAGTTAAACACAACGTTTATGCTAACTAATGTCCATGTCATGCAGTTAAACACACGTTTATGCTTAACTAATGTCCATGTCATGCAGTTAAACACACGTTTATCTATCTCGCCCCCCACGTTTAATGTCCATGTCATGCAGTAAACACACGTTTATGCTAACTAATGTCCATGTCATGCAGTTAAACACACGTTTATGCTTAACTAATGTCCATGTCATGCAGTTAAACACACGTTTTATGCTAACTAATGTCCATGCATGCAGTTAAACACACGTTTATTGCTAACTAATGTCCATGTCATGCAGTTTAAACACACGTTTATGCTACTAATGTCCATGTCATGCAGTAGACACACGTTTATGCTAACTAATGTCCATGTCATGCAGTTAACCCACGTTTATGCTAACTAATGTCCATGTCATGCAGTTAAACAGCACGTTTATGCTTAACTAATGTCCATGTCATGCAGTTAACACACGTTTATGCTAACTAATGTCCATGTCATGCAGTTAAACACACGTTTATGCTAACTAATGTCCATGTCATGCAGTTAAACACACGTTTATGGTAACTAATGTCCATGTCATGCAGTTAAACACGTTTATGCTAACTAATGTCCATGTCATGCAGTTAAACACACGTTTATGCTAACTAATGTCCATGTCATGCAGTTAAACACACGTTTATGCTAACTAATGTCCATGTCATGCAGTTAAACACACGTTTATGCTTACTAATGTCCATGTCATGCAGTTAAACACACGTTTATGCTAACTAATGTCCATGTCATGCAGTTATACACATGTTTATGCTAACTAATGTCCATGTCATGCAGTTTAACACACGTTTATGCTTAACTATGTCCATGTCATGCAGTTAAACACACGTTTATGCTAACTAATGTCATGTCATGCAGTTAAACACACGTTTATGCTAACTATGTCCATGTCATGCAGTTAAACACACGTTTATGCTACTAATGTCCATGTCATGCAGTTAAACACACGTTTATGCTAACTAATGTCCATGTCATGCAGTTAAACACACGTTTATGCTAACTAATGTCCATGTCATGCAGTTAAACACACGTTTATGCTGGACTAATGTCCATGTCATGCAGTGAAACACACTGTTTATTGCTTAAACTAATGTCCCATGTCATGCAGTTAAAACAAACGTTTATGCTTAAACTAATGTCCATGTCATGCAGTTAAACACACGGTTCGTTTATGCTTAACTAATGTCCATGTCAATGCAGTTAAACACACTTTTTATGCTTAACTAAGGTCCAGTCATGAAGTTAAACTACGACGTTTAATGCTTACTAAAGAGCCATTCATGCAGTTAAACACACGTTGAATGCTACTCAATCCATGTCATGTCAGTTAAACACAACGTTTAGGCTACTATTGTCCTGTATGCAGTTAACTGCTCTCTGTGTATGCTAACCTAATGTCCATGTCATGCAGTTTAACACACTTTTAGGCCCTAACTAATGTCCATGTCATCAGTGAAACACCGTTTAATGCTAACTAATATGTTCCATGTCTGCAGTTAAACACACGTTATGCTTAACTAATGTCCATGTCAGGCAGTGGTTAACAAACACGTTTATTGCTTAACTTAGTCCATGTCTCGTTAAACACACACGTTTATGCTTACACTATGTCCATGTCATATGCAGTTAAACACAATCGTTTATGCTAACTAATGTCCATGTCATGCAGTTAAACACACGTTTATGCTAACTAATGTCCATGTCATGCAGTTAAACACACGTTTATGCTTACTAATGTCCATGTCATGCAGTTAAACACACGTTTATGCTTAACTAATGTCCATGTCATGCAGTTAAAACACACGTTTATGCTTAACTAATGTCCATGTCATGCAGTTAAAACACACGTTTATGCTTAACTAATGTCCATGTCATGCAGTTAAACACACGTTTATGCTTACTAATGTCCATGTCATGCAGTTAAAACACACGTTTATGCTTAACTAATGTCCATGTCATGCAGTTAAACACACGTTATGCTAACTAATGTCCATGTCCATGCAGGTAAACACACGTTTATGCTATACTAATGTCCATGTCATGCAGTTAAACACACGTTTATGCTTAACTAATGTCCATGTCATGCAGCTAAACACACGTTTATGCTTGTCCATGTCATGCAGTTAAACACACGTTTATGGTAACTAATGTCCATGTCATGCAGTTAAACACACGTTTGCTAACTAATGTCCATGTCATGCAGTTAAACACACGTTTATGCTAACTAATGTCCATGTCATGCAGTTAAACACACGTTTATGCTAACTAATGTCCATGTCATGCAGTTAAACACACGTTTATGGTAACTAATGTCCATGTCATGCAGTTAAACACACGTTATGCTAACTAATGTCCATGTCATGCAGTTAAACACACGTTTATGCTGACTAATGTCCATGTCATGCAGTTTAAACACACGTTTATGCTAACTAATGTCCATGTCATGCAGTTAAACACACGTTTATGCTAACTAATGTCCATGTCATGCAGTTAAACACACGTTTATGCTAACTAATGTCCATGTCATGCAGTTAAACACACGTTTATGCTAACTAATGTCCATGTCATGCAGTTAAACACACGTTTATGCTTAACTAATGTCCATGTCATGCAGTTAAACACACGTTTATGCTAACTAATGGCCATGTCATGCAGTTAACACACGTTATGCTAACTAATGGCCATGTCAAGCATTCAACACAAGTTTATGCTATTAAGGTCACATGTCATTCAGTCAACACACGTTTATGCTAACTAATGTCCCATGTCATGCAGTAAACACACTTTCATGCTTCTAATGTCCTGTCCGCAGTTATACACAAGTTTTTGCTAACATAATGTCCATGATCATGAGTGTAAACACACGTTATGCTTACTAATGTCCATGTCAGGCAGTTAAACACCGTTATGCTTATAATGCCTGTCATCAGCTAAACAACACTGTTTATGCTACTAATTGTCCATGTCAGCAGTTAAACACACGTTTATGCTAACTAAATGTCCATGTCATGCAGTTAAACACACGTTTTATTCTAACTACTGTCCATGTCATGCAGTTAACACAAGTTTATGCTTAACTAATGTCCATGTCATGCAGTTAAACACACGTTTATGCTAACTAATGTCCATGGCATGCAGTTTAAACACACGTTTATGCTAACTAATGTCCATGTCATGCAGTTAAACACACGTTTATGCTAACTAATGTCCATGTCATGCAGTTAAACACACGTTTATGCTAACTAATGTCCCATGTCATGCAGTTAAACACACGTGTTTATGCTAACTAATGTCCATGTCATGCAGTTAAACACACGTTTATGCTAACTAATGTCCATGTCATGCAGTTAAACACCCGTTTATGCTAACTAATGTCCATGTCATGCAGTTAAACACACACGTTTATATGCTAACTATGTCCATGTCATGCAGTTAAAAACACACGTTTATGGTAACTATGTCCATGGTCCATGCAGCTCTAACACACGTGTATGCTAACTAATGTCCATGTCATGCAGTTAAACACACGTTTATGCTAACGAATGTCCATGTGATGCAGTTACAAACACACGTTTATGGCTAACTAATGTCCATGTCATGCAGTGTAAACCACACGTTTATGCTAACTAATGTCCATGTCATGCAGTTAAACACACGTTATGCTAACTATGTCCATGTCATGCAGATTAAACACACGGTTATTCATGCTAACTAATGTCCCCCCCCATGTTCATGCAGGTAAAACACACGTTTATGCTAACTAATGTCCATGTCATGCAGTTAAACACACGTTTATGCTAACTAATGTCCATGTCATGCAGTTAAACACACGTTTAATGCTAACTAATGTCCATGTCATGCAGTTAAACACACGTTTATGCTAACTAATGTCCATGTCATGCAGTTAAACACACGTTTATGCTAACTAATGTCCATGTCATGCAGTTAAACACACGTTTATGCTAACTAATGTCCATGTCATGCAGTTAAACACACGTTTATGCTAACTAATGTCCATGTCATGCAGTTAAACACACGTTTATGCTAACTAATGTCCATGTCATGCAGTTAAACACACGTTTATGCTAACTAATGTCCATGTCATGCAGTTAAACACACGTTTAAGCTAACTAATGTCCATGTCATGCAGTTAAACACACGTTGAAGCTAACTAATGTCCATGTCATGCAGTTAAACACACGTTTATGCTAACTAATGTCCATGTCATGCAGTTAAACACACGTTTATGCTAACTAATGTCCATGTCATGCAGTTAAACACACGTTTAATGCCTAACTAATGTCCATGTCATGCAGTTAAACACACGTTTATGCTAACTAATGTCCATGTCATGCAGTTAACACACGTTTATGGTAACTAATGTCCATGTCATGCCAGTTAAACACACGTTTATGCTAACTAATGTCCATGTCATGCAGTTAAACACACGTTTATGCTTACTAATGTCCATGTCATGCAGTTAACACACGTTTATGCTAACTAATGTCCATGTCATGCAGTTAAACACACGTTTATGCTAACTAATGTCCATGTCATGCAGTTAAACACACGTTTATGCTTAACTAATGTCCATGTCATGCAGTTAAACACATGTTTATGCTAACTAATGTCCAGGTCATGCCAGTTAAACACACGTTTATGCTAACTAATGTCCATGTCATTGCAGTTAAACACACGTTTATGGTAACTGATGGCCATGTCATGCAGTTAAACACACGTTTATGCTAACTAATGTCCATGTTATGCAGTTAAACACACGTTTAAGCTAACTAATGTCCATGTCATGCAGTTAAACACACGTTTATGCTAACTAATGTCCATGTCATGCAGTTAAACACACGTTTATGCTTAACTAATGTCCATGTCATGCAGTTAAACACACGTTTATGCTAACTAATGTCCATGTCATGCAGTTAAACACACGTTTATGCTAACTAATGTCCATGTCATGCAGTTTAACACACGTTTATGCTAACTAATGTCCATGTCATGCAGTTAAACACACGTTTATGCTAACTAATGTCCATGTCATGCAGTTAAACACACGTTTATGCTAACTAATGTCCATGTCATGCTGTTAAACACACGTTTATGCTAACTAATGTCCATGTCATGCAGTTAAACACACGTTTATGCTAACTAATGTCCATGTCATGCAGTTAAACACACGTTTATGCTAACTAATGTCCATGTCATGCAGTTAAACACACGTTTATGCTTAACTAATGTCCATGTCATGCAGTTAAACACATGTTTATGCTAACTAATGTCCATGTCATGCAGTTAAACACACGTTTATGCTAACTAATGTCCATGTCATGCAGTTAAACACACGTTTATGGTAACTGACGTCCATGTCATGCAGTTAAACACACGTTTATGCTAACTAATGTCCATGTTATGCAGTTAAACACACGTTTATGCTAACTAATGTCCATGTCATGCAGTTAAACACACGTTTATGCTAACTAATGTCCATGTCATGCAGTTAAACACACGTTTATGCTTAACTAATGTCCATGTCATGCAGTTAAACACACGTTTATGCTAACTAATGTCCATGTCATGCAGTTAAACACACGTTTATGCTGACTAATGTCCATGTCATGCAGTTAAACACATGTTTATGCTAACTAATGTCCATGTCATGCAGTTAAACACACGTTTATGCTAACTAATGTCCATGTCATGCAGTTAAACACACGTTCGTTTATGCTAACTAATGTCCATGTCATGCAGTTAAACACATGTTTATGCTAACTAATGTCCATGTCATGCAGTTAAACACACGTTTATGCTAACTAATGTCCATGTCATGCAGTTAAACACACGTTTATGCTTAACTAATGTCCATGTCATGCAGTTTAACACATGTTTATGCTAACTAATGTCCATGTCATGCAGTTAAACACACGTTTATGCTAACTAATGTCCATGTCATGCAGTTAAACACACGTTCGTTTATGCTAACTAATGTCCATGTCATGCAGTTAAACACATGTTTATGCTAACTAATGTCCATGTCATGCAGTTAAACACACGTTTATGCTAACTAATGTCCATGTCATGCAGTTAAACACACGTTTATGCTTAACTAATGTCCATGTTATGCAGTTAAACACACGTTTATGCTAACTTATGTCCATGTCATGCAGCTAAACACACGTTTATGCTTAACTAATGTACATGTCATGCAGTTAAACACACGTTTATGCTTAACTAATGTCCATGTGATGCAGTTAAACACACGTTTATGGTAACTAATGTCCATGCCATGCAGTTAAACACACGTTTATGCTAACTAATGTCCATGTCATGCAGTTAAACACACGTTTATGCTTAACTTATGTCCATGTCATGCAGCTAAACACACGTTTATGCTTAACTAATGTCCATGTCATGCAGTTAAACACACGTTTATGCTTAACTAATGTCCATGTCATGCAGCTAAACACACGTTTATGCTTAACTAATGTCCATGTCATGCAGTTAAACACACGTTTATGGTAACTAATGTCCATGTCATGCAGTTAAACACACGTTTATGGTAACTAATGTCCATGTCATGCAGTTAAACACAGGTTTATGGTAACTAATGTCCATGTCATGCAGTTAAACACACGTTTATGCTAACTAATGTCCATGTCATTGCAGTTAAACACACGTTATGCTGACTAATGTCCATGTCATGCAGTTAAACACACGTTTATGCTAACTAATGTCCATGTCATGCAGTTAAACACACGTTTATGGTAACTAATGTCCATGTCATGCAGTTAAACACACGTTTATGCTAACTAATGTCCATGTCATGCAGTTAAACACACGTTTATGCTGACTAATGTCCATGTCATGCAGTTAAACACACGTTTAGTGCTAACTAATGTCCATGTCATGCAGTTAAACACACGTTTATTGCTAACTAATGTCCATGGTCATGCAGTTAAACACACGTTTATGCTAACTAATGTCCATGTCATGCAGTTAAACACACGTTATGCTAACTAATAGTCCATGTAACAGTTAAACACACGTGTATGGTAACTGTCCATGTCATGCAGTTAAACACACGTTTATGCTACTAATGTCCATGTCATGCAGTTTAAACACACGTTTATGCTAACTAATGTCCATGTCATGCAGTTAAACACACGTTTAATGCTAACTAATGTCCATGTCATGCAGTTAAACACACGTTTATGCTAAACTAATGTCCATGTCATGCAGTTAAACACACGTTTATGCTAACTAATGTCCATGTCATGCAGTTAAACACACGTTTATGCTAACTAATGTCCATGTCATGCAGTTAAAACACACGTTATGCTAACTAATGTCCATGTCATGCAGTTAAACACACGTTTATGCTAACTAATGTCCATGTCATGCAGTTAAACACACGTTTATGCTAACTAATGTCCATGTCATGCAGTTAAACACACGTTTATGCTAACTAATGTCCATGTCATGCAGTTAAACACACGTTTAAGCTAACTAATGTCCATGTCATGCAGTTAAACACACGTTTATGCTAACTAATGTCCATGTCATGCAGTTAAACACACGTTTATGCTAACTAATGTCCATGTCATGCAGTTAAACACACGTTTATGCTAACTAATGTCCATGTCATGCAGTTAAACACACGTTTATGCTAACTAATGTCCATGTCATGCAGTTAAACACACGTTTATGCTAACTAATGTCCATGTCATGCAGTTAAACACACGTTTATGCTAACTAATGTCCATGTCATGCAGTTAAACACACGTTTATGCTAACTAATGTCCATGTCATGCAGTTAAACACACGTTTATGCTAACTAATGTCCATGTCATGCAGTTAAACACACGTTTAAGCTAACTAATGTCCATGTCATGCAGTTAAACACACGTTTATGCTAACTAATGTCCATGTCATGCAGTTAAACACACGTTTATGCTAACTAATGTCCATGTCATGCAGTTAAACACACGTTTAAGCTAACTAATGTCCATGTCATGCAGTTAAAACACACGTTTATGTAACTAATGTCCATGTCATGCAGTTTAACACACGTTTATGCTAACTAATGTCCATGTCATGCAGTTAAACACACGTTCTGCTAACTAATGTCATGTCATGCAGTTAAACACACGTTTATGCTAACTAATGTCCATGTATGCAGTTAAACACACGTTTTATGCTAACTAATGTCCATGTCATGCAGTTAAACACCGTTTATGCTAACTAATGTCCATGTCATGCAGTTAAACACACGTTTATGCTAACTCATGTCCATGTCATGCAGTTAAACACACGTTTAAGCTAACTAATGTCCATGTCATGCAGTTAAACACACGTTTATGCTAACTAATGTCCATGTCATGCAGTTAAACACACGTTTATGCTAACTAATGTCCATGTCATGCAGTTAAACACACGTTTATGCTAACTAATGTCCATGTCATGCAGTTAAAACACACGTTTATGCTAACTAATGTCCATGTCATGCAGTTAAACACACGTTTATGCTAACTAATGTCCATGTCATGCAGTTAAACACACGTTTATGCTAACTAATGTCCATGTCATGCAGTTAAACACACGTTTATGCTAACTAATGTCCATGTCATGCAGTTAAAACACACGTTTATGCTAACTAATGTCCATGTCATGCAGTTAAACACACGTTTATGCTAACTAATGTCCATGTCATGCAGTTAAACACACGTTTATGCTAACTAATGTCCATGTCATGCAGTTAAACACACGTTTATGCTAACTAATGTCCATGTCATGCAGTTAAACACACGTTTATGCTAACTAATGTCCATGTCATGCAGTTAAACACACGTTATGCTAACTAATGTCCATGTCATGCAGTTAAACACACGTTTATGCTAACTAATGTCCATGTCATGCAGGTTAAACACACGTTTATGCTAACTAATGTCCATGGTCATGCAGTTAAACACACGTTTATGCCTAAACTAATGTCCATGTAGCTGCATGGTTAAACACACGGTTATGCTAACTAGATGTCCATGTCTATGCAGGTTAAACACACGTTTATGCTAACTAATGTCCATGTCATTGCAGTTAACACACCGTTTAATGCTAACTTAACTGTCCATTGTCATGCCAGTTTAACACACGTTTAAGCTTAAACTATTGTCCATGTCATGCAGTTAAACACCACGTTTATGCTAACTAATGTCCATGTCATTGCGTTTAAACACCACGTTTATGGCTAACCTTAATGTCCATGTCATGCAGTTAAACACACTGTTTATGCTAACTAATGTCCATGTCATGCAGTTAACACACGTTTATGCCTAACTAATGTCCATGTCATGCAGGTTAAACACACGTTCGTTTATGCTTAACTAATGTCCATGTCATGCAGTTTTTAAACCACATGTTTATGCTACTAATGTCCATGTCCTGCAGTTCAACACACGTTTATGCTAACTAATGTCCATGTCATGCAGTGTAAACACACGTTTATGACCTTAACTACTGTCCATGTCATGCAGTTTAAAACACATGTTTATGCTAACTAATGTCCATGTCATGCAGTTAAACACACGTTTATGCTAACTAATGTCCATGTCATGCAGTTAAACACACGTTTATGCTAACTAATGTCCATGTCATGCAGTTAAACACACGTTTATGCTAACTAATGTCCATGTCATGCAGTTAAACACACGTTTATGCTAACTAATGTCCATGTCATGCAGTTAAACACACGTTTATGCTTAACTAATGTCCATGTCATGCAGTTAAACACACGTTTATGCTAACTATGTCCATGTCATGCAGTTAAACACACGTTTATGCTAACTAATGTCCATGTCATGCAGTTAAACACACGTTTATGCTTAACTAATGTCCATGTCATGCAGTTAAACACACGTTTATGCTAACTAATGTCCATGTCATGCAGTTAAACACACGTTTATGCTAACTAATGTCCATGTCATGCAGTTAAACACACGTTTATGCTTAACTAATGTCCATGTCATGCAGTGAAACACACGTTTATGCTAACTAATGTCCATGTCATGCAGTTAAACACACGTTTATGCTAACTAATGTCCATGTCATGCAGTTAAACACACGTTTATGCTAACTAATGTCCATGTCATGCAGTTAAACACACGTTTATGGTAACTAATGTCCATGTCATGCAGTTAAACACACGTTTATGGTAACTAATGTCCATGTCATGCAGTTAAACACACGTTTATGGTAACTAATGTCCATGTCATGCAGTTAAACACACGTTTATGCTAACTAATGTCCATGTCATGCAGTTAAACACACGTTTATGGTAACTAATGTCCATGTCATGCAGTTAAACACACGTTTATGCTAACTAATGTCCATGTCATGCAGTTAAACACACGTTTATGCTGACTAATGTCCATGTCATGCAGTTAAACACACGTTTATGCTAACTAATGTCCATGTCATGCAGTTAAACACACGTTTATGCTAACTAATGTCCATGTCATGCAGTTAAACACACGTTTATGCTAACTAATGTCCATGTCATGCAGTTAAACACACGTTTATGCTAACTAATGTCCATGTCATGCAGTTAAACACACGTTTATGCTAACTAATGTCCATGTCATGCAGTTAAACACACGTTTATGCTAACTAATGTCCATGTCATGCAGTTAAACACACGTTTATGCTAACTAATGTCCATGTCATGCAGTTAAACACACGTTTATGCTAACTAATGTCATGTCATGCAGTTTAAACACACGTTTATGCTAACTAATGTCCATGTCATGCAGTTAAACACACGTTTATGCTAACTAATGTCCATGTCATGCAGTTAAACACACGTTTATGCTAACTAATGTCATGTCATGCAGTTAAACACACGTTTATGCTAACTAATGTCATGTCATGCAGTTAAACACACGTTTATGCTAACTAATGTCCATGTCATGCAGTTAAACACACGTTTATGCTAACTAATGTCCATGTCATGCAGTTAAACACACGTTTATGCTAACTAATGTCCATGTCATGCAGTTAAACACACGTTTATGCTTAACTAATGTCCATGTCATGCAGTTAAACACACGTTTATGCTTAACTAAGATCCATGTCATGCAGTTAAACACACGTTTATGCTAACTAATGTCCATGTCATGCAGTTAAACACACGTTTATGCTAACTAATGTCCATGTCATGCAGTTAAACACACGTTTATGCTAACTAATGTCCATGTCATGCAGTTAAACACACGTTTATGCTAACTAATGTCCATGTCATGCAGTTAAACACACGTTTATGCTAACTAATGTCCATGTCATGCAGTTAAACACACGTTTATGCTAACTAATGTCCATGTCATGCAGTTAAACACACGTTTATGCTAACTAATGTCCATGTCATGCAGTTAAACACACGTTTATGCTAACTAATGTCCATGTCATGCAGTTAAACACACGTTTATGCTAACTATGTCCATGTCATGCAGTTAAACACACGTTTATGCTAACTAATGTCCATGTCATGCAGTTAAACACACGTTTATGCTAACTAATGTCCATGTCATGCAGTTAAACACACGTTTATGCTAACTAATGTCCATGTCATGCAGTTAAACACACGTTTATGCTAACTAATGTCCATGTCATGCAGTTAAACACACGTTTATGCTAACTAATGTCCATGTCATGCAGTTAAACACACGTTTATGCTAACTAATGTCCATGTCATGCAGTTAAACACACGTTTATGCTAACTAATGTCCATGTCATGCAGTTAAACACACGTTTATGCTAACTAATGTCCATGTCATGCAGTTAAACACACGTTTATGCTAACTAATGTCCATGTCATGCAGTTAAACACACGTTTATGCTAACTAATGTCCATGTCATGCAGTTAAACACACGTTTATGCTAACTAATGTCCATGTCATGCAGTTAAACACACGTTTATGCTAACTAATGTCCATGTCATGCAGTTAAACACACGTTTATGCTAACTAATGTCCATGTCATGCAGTTAAACACACGTTTATGCTAACTAATGTCCATGTCATGCAGTTAAACACACGTTTATGCTAACTAATGTCCATGTCATGCAGTTAAACACACGTTTATGCTAACTAATGTCCATGTCATGCAGTTAAACACACACGTTTATGCTAACTAATGTCCATGTCATGCCAGTTAAACACACGTTTATGCTAACTAATGTCCATGTCATGCAGTTAAACACACGTTTATGCTAACTAATGTCCATGTCATGCAGTTCAACACACGTTTATGCTGACTAATGTCCATGTCATGCAGTTTAAACACACGTTTATGCTAACTAATGTCCATGTCATGCAGTTAAACACACGTTTATGCTAACTAATGTCCATGTCATGCAGTTAAACACACGTTTATGCTAACTAATGTCCATGTCATGCAGTTAAACACACGTTTATGCTAACTAATGTCCATGTCATGCAGTTAAACACACGTTTATGCTAACTAATGTCCATGTCATGCAGTTAAAACACACGTTTATGCTAACTAATGTCCATGTCATGCAGTTAAACACACGTTATGCTAACTAATGTCCATGTCATGCAGTTAAACACATGTTTATGCTAACTAATGTCCATGTCATGCAGTTAAACACACGTTTATGCTAACTAATGTCCATGTCATGCAGTTAAACACACGTTTATGGTAACTGATGTCCATGTCATGCAGTTAAACACACGTTTATGCTAACTAATGTCCATGTTATGCAGTTAAACACACGTTTATGCTTAACTAATGTCCATGTCATGCAGTTAAACACACGTTTATGCTAACTAATGTCCATGTCATGCAGTTAAACACACGTTTATGCTAACTAATGTCCATGTCATGCAGTTAAACACACGTTTATGCTAACTAATGTCCACGTTGTCAATGACAAGAATGCTTTCCTTATTCATTCGCATTAACTGTTATACAGGTATTGTCTTGATTTCTTATTTTAAACATTAGTTTGCAAGTACAATCTATAAGCTGAACGTAGGTACTTTTGTTTGATGATTGCGCCTAACCAAATTGTACGTCTGTAGATTTTGTATATTCATTTGGTTATGTGACATATATGGTATTGACACAATACTAAAAAATGGATAAATGTTGTAAAGGCCTCATGTAGCTGATCTCTTAGCTAAATGTAAATTATTTTGTCATAGTTGTTTGTCTTTAATTAATTAACAAGCATTCAACCAATTAATTCAGTTTTAATATAGATTAAATGTATGATTTTAAAAGTAACTTTAAGCATATTTTAAACAGTCAATCCGTTTGATCGTATGCCTTAATAACTCAATAGCGCTAACGTAGTTTAACAAATTATCAAATATAATATCCGTGTCTCAAAGAAATGATAAAAATCGATTGACAATTTGATGATTAACAATTAACTGTAAATCATCTCTGTACTTGTTCTTTATTGCGACCCATTAACGCATAACTATGTGTTTACCAGTATAAAATATGAGAAAACGTTTTTCTCTTTGTGTTTTAGCTAATGCATTCAGAGACTGATACTTTTACTTCGGATTCGGGTGTCATCAAACGTTTTATATTATATCCACGTTTGTATCAAGAGATCATCATTGGATGAAACATGTTATATAAATATGGATCTATATAAAAGTATGTCAAAACAGGTCTGTGGCATGCATTAATTGCAAACTAATCATATCAGAAAAGGACAAGAATACCCTCTAATTTTCAATATGGTCTTCTTTATAGAATATGTTTTTTTTTCATTGTTTTCTATAAAAAGTATTTTAAGCTTCGCACCAATGTGTCACAAAGTTTCTGCGAATACAGGTAGTACTAAGTTTTTACACACACACACACACACACACACACACACACACACACACACGCACACGCACACACACACACACACACACACACACAGAGAGAGAGAGAGAGAGAGAGAGAGAGAGAGAGAGAGAGAGAGAGAGAGAGAGAGAGAGAGAGAGAGAGAATGGTCATAGCACATATTTAGAAAGTTTTGACGTAAAAGTTCTATTTTATTTCATAAGGAATAAGAAGTATTATAAATCATAACTGGTTTCTAAAGAATATCATCCATACAACATTTAATGCAATAAGCAGATACCACAAGTAGTTACAAAAAATATCGAGGCAACGATAACCAGTCAATATAAACAGTGGGACAATAGATTTTAATTGACAAAAAGATCGTGGTTAAACATAATCTAGGACATGGCTTTGATTTTTACAACAGAATTTTAAGTCTTCAGCTTTTATAGACAGATGTATAAGAAACTAAAAAATAGTGAAACAAATGCCATATATATAATTCTCATGTGGGGAGGTTTTCCAGCTAACGTGCGGTGCGGTGGATGTTCACTCAGGCATAAATCTGAGGTCTTCCTCTACCAGTAATTAGCTGAACGTTGGAAAAATGTCAATAATTGTGTCGGTGCGATGTAAGAAAAACAAAGCAAATATAAGTCTCAAATACATGTGATGAAGAAATATATTATATTCTAAAATGCAGTTTACTCTTATTGACATTAAAAATTAAAAGTGTTACCAATTTATACTCTTAATCGAAAATCTAGGACAAAACGTACCAGTCTATTCTTAGTGGCATGAGTTGCTCTTTTAAACCATTTTAAACCATACTATCATCTAAGGCAGGCATGATCATTATACACAAGTATTAACAACGTGAGTAGTAGTTTGGTGTGATGACAGTGTTAATTTTTTTAAATTAAAAAAAGTTTCAGCTCTCAATAATTTTCAGGTTAAACAAGCTTACTATATAACTGAAAAATTGGAATTGTACTTGTTTGCATAGAGTGTTGGTTTTAAAACAATTTCAGTCTTTTGGTAAATAGCATAACAAACAATACAATTCTGGTGATTATTTTAGCTTTCATTCTTTTTTAATTTGAACGGAACAACAACACAAATAACAACAACAACAACAACAACAATAATAATAATAACTATAATAATAATAATAATAATAATAATAATAATAATAATAATAATAATAATAATAATAATAACTTTAATAATAAAAATAACTATAATAATAATAATAATAGTAATAGCCGCTTTATTTAATGACATATAATCATACCGATGTTACAATAATGTCTAATTTCAATGTAGCCCACTGCAACTACATTAACATCATACCTACATCATGTAAACACATTGATTTAAACAATCATAGTTAGTCACACAATTTATGATGCAATAGAAATATACAAATATTGTAATGTTGTTGATAACGTTTTCTGGAGATAGTTATTGAGCATGCAGACCGAATAATATTTGGCTTGTTATAACAGATTGAGTAATAACAAATTTCACAAAAGATCTGAATTAAACAAAATACATGTATGTTTATACAGAAAACATGTGACAAGGTATAGCTTACAGCTATTGTTTATAGCCAAGCGAAGATTCTATATTATGTTTGTGCAAACCGATGCCAGTTCTTTCAGGTAACCTGGAACAGTATCATGTAGAGATTTGTAAATCATAGTACCACCATGCTAGTTACAACGATTTTCAAAAGTGAGCAGTAAATAGTTCTGATGACGATCTCACCAATCGTGTTGATCGCTTTTGTTCGACAATTCCGAAAATTAATTTTGAATGAATTGCACAGTCGGCCAACGATTCATCAGATGTAAACAAATCGTAGTAAATTTTACAAACTTCCGGTCGCCTGCTTCAGTCAACAATGTCGAACGTTTTGACGTATATGCCTGTTATCGGGGCTTTGCGTACAGCAAGGAGAGCAACGAGAGACTGGCGTGAAATAAGGCACGTTTTTGATTGTCTTGTCAACAAATGTGAGCTTTAATCTGTTGAGACCAACGAAAGTATAACTAGATTGACACATGGAATTACTTATTTCAATGCATATTTTTACCAAGTTTCTGGATTAAATAAGAATTATTTAGACTTTCTGCAAGACTCTTATGAATTAGGTGACTGTGAAACAAATGAAGATTCGTTTCCAATGCCATACAAATTGTCAAATGGTATCAATGACTGAAAGCAGTTTAAGAATGCTAGTGATGAACTCATCCACGACCTTAAAGCACAGAACACAGACAAAACTACTGAACGACAAACCAAATCGGCTGTTACATTATTGAAAAGTAAGATATATCTATTCTAATGAGTTTTCATTATTCAGTCCATATTAATTTTTCATGCAATATGTAAACTAACCAGATCTATATTTCCAATGAATTTGACCTTTTTTAGACTGACAACTGATATATGTAGCTTGCAACGCTAACTTATTGAGGAACTTGATAATATTAATGTTTTCATTTGTGAAGAACAACGATTCAAGTCAATAAATGCCATGAAATTAATGATCTTTAGATATATAGGTCAAAGCCATTCCGTGAGTAAGGAATGGGTAGGGCTATGTAGGCACATTTTGTAACAATCGGATTACGACGTCGGTGATAGGGATAGGTGAATCAAATAAAACATAATTATTATTTACACATATAACATGTCGCATTGTATATATACATACAGGCCTACGGCCTTCGTGATTTAATTAATATATATGAACTCCTAATCGTGATATATTGGGCGTTAATTCACGCAAACTTAAAATCTATTTCCTAAATATAAACTATAGATAACACATAGAATATAATAACGATGATTTGGTTTGCTGAAATTTACCGCCTTTTGCCAATTAACCAGTACGTTGATGTCAGCGATGTCAATTTGCAAAAGCAATGTAATCTAAAGCAGCGTGACACTCGGACGTTATTGACATCATTTATCATCAGGCGTGAAAGAAACCATAGGGAGTGGCGTGCAGAGAAAAGGAAACTATGGTAAAATACGATTGCAGTAATACTTCCTGTAAGGTTAATACACGCCTTGTGGCGTAAATGAGTTTTGTTTTTGATCCGAAAAGTTAAATTCAATAACAATCAACCACTTTTGTGTATGTGTTTCTAATGAAATAATACCCCTTTCTTTTCTAAACACTATGTGCACATTAGTTCTCAATGACATCACTAATTTCGTCATAACTTTTCAAAGAAAACATCAGCGCTTGGACATTTTGTATTCAAATAGATCGGGTTTCTTTCCATTGTTTGCATTTGAAAAACCCACCAGAAAGTGTCAGGTTAGAGCTCTGTAAAACCGGTTTTACGCTTCCCGGTCGGCCCATATTGCCGACTGACCGTTCCAAGGCGGTAACAGTCGGGTTTGCTCTTTTCGTTAAACGACGCATCACAAAATTGTTCTTACTTTTTACTTGGCTTGCATGTGAAATACCTTTGTCCCGTACCTTTAAAGAGTTTTGTATATGTTCCAATGTTCCAACTTTGTCATATATTCTTAATGTGTATGTTTTTTTTTCAAAAAGGGATATGTTTACCACTAACACTTACACTCTTTTATATTAAAAAAACAAACTGAGTACACTCGTGATAAACATTGTTTTCCTAATTGTACTATTCACATGTGGTGTTTTAGCTTAGTATGGACTAATGGGCCAAACCTAGAAAAACACATGGAAACTTTCGTTGTTCATTAACTACACCATGTGCTGATAAGTCTTAAAGCTAACATCCTGTTACTAATTCATTCAACATGTAATTTACAGAAATAACAGTTTTATTAAATATTTATACTTTGACGATTCACTGGAAATAATGTTCACAACTTTGGCTAAACAGACATTAAACATGCCCAATACGTATATGTATAAAGTGAATGGCTGGTTAAATATGCGCTACTGTATCCTGTCATAGAAATTTATTACACCAATGAGAGTCATCCACGTTGTATCTCTGTACCATATTACAATCCATAATACTTTGTTTAAAGTGGTTAAATATAAAATTGGGCGAAGATAAAGCATACTTATTAAAGAAAAACAAATAATTATAACTACACGTGATGATAAAGATCATTAATAATCATCTTCTAACGAACGGCACAATTCCGCCTTAGGGTGTGTGCGTCGCACAATGTCCCTCACTGATATCTAAGATTACAAAATTACATCATATAATTATAATTTAACGGGCAATTAATATTAAGCTATGTCATTTATTGTTGTTTTGGTATATTTATAGTATTTTACTTGTTTGTAACACAACAAGATCAGTATGAGTATACATCCTTCCTATAAGAGTACCCCAAGAGATAATATAAAGTGATAAGCGGTAATAGCATGTAAATGGAAATATAAAACACAGCAGACTGTTTCCTAGAACTTAATTTATTTGTTTAATTACTATACACTGGTTCTTTTGTTTGTTATTAACTTCAATTAAAACACGTGAGGAAACTTCCTCATTTTAAAATGAATGAATAAAGAGCAATTTTACTTTAATTAGCACGTGTTAGTCAATATAATTATTTAATGGTGGAAAATTAAAATACAACAGTAACGGGTCGAAAATGCGAGAAAGAGCAATACTTAATTAAATATCAATTGCATTACTCTTTTTATCAAAACCTTATTTTGCTTAAAGCAAGCTATTTAGAAGATTAATGATATTATGTTTCCGGAACATGTTATGTATGCATTAATTACCAGAGATACTTCTGAAACGGTACCTTCTATCTTCAAGCAGTTTATAAACAAATTACAAGGGGCACTACATGTATGTACACACCTTTTTAAGAAAACAAAAATTATTTTTTCCCTATCAGAGAAAAACGTTGCATATAACACTTAGTGTTTATTAGTAAACAATTTTAGCAAAGTAAGTAATTAAGTATTTTTCTCAACAATAATGCAATTTCACTGAATAGGACAAATGTCGATTTTAATTGCATTCAAATGTGTTATATTAGCTATTACGTAAGTTGTAAATCTCTGTCATTTTACAACTCTTTTATTCTTAACTACCTAACAATAAAATTGTGTGAAATAGCGACCTCATTACAAGCCTTTCAATGAAAACAAATTAAGTATACATTTTTTCAAATAATTAATACTAGAAGAGCTTTTATAAAACGTCCATAAATAAAAAGGAAAAGCTAACATAACAGATGATTTGCCATCGGTCATATGGTACTGACATCGTCGTAAAACCACTTATTCAAATGAACAGTCCATGTTCTGGATCGGTCCGGTCTCATAATATAAAATGGATTGTCATTAGACACATGATATTTACGTCGTATTTTGCTTTTGATACAAATGTACAGTCCGTCTGGCGTTGTCAAGTCTCTTTATATAAAAAAGGTTTGTTATTGTCAAATCATACTTACATCGTCTGATACAACTTAACATTCCCTGTTCAGGACTGGCCATTTTGTAAGCAGAACAAGAGGTCAGGTGCGGGTTTTTTTCAAATGTACATTTTCTGTTTGCTGGTTTTGAGAACATCATTAAGGAAAAGAGAATGATTGCGCTAATTGACTTGTGTCTATTTAATATCGTATGCGTAGACACAACAAATGATTGAGAAAGGGTAAATGCGTTGCTCTATATTGTTAGTTGTTGCGTGAGTCTAAAACTTAAGATTCAGCGCCTGACAATAAAATGTCAGTAATGTAAAATAAAGTAATGTGACTTATCGGGGCCCCATAGTAAACGTAACATCATCCCACGATTACAGTTTATTAGTGAAAATTACATTTAATACTCTAACAAAGCTGCCGCATAAGTACTTCTCCCTAACGCGTCCAGATCCGCTCTCCTCTCTCTAGTATGTTTAAATTCAATCCTTTTTTTCATTCTGCACTCTTAATATATATAGTCTAAGCAAATTACTCATTCGCACTGAGCTCGCATACATTTTCTGACAACCGTGCCATTTATACGTTGCACCGTCTCACTATTGCCGCTTTTACTTTGAAGACTGCATCAGACGCGGGCCACATTCTAAGCATCTTTATTATTTTTTCTTTAACTAAACAATTATCATTGTTATAATTATATCATTACAAGCTAATTAATATGGTAATATTACATTAAAACCCTCAACGTTATATATAAAAAGAAATGTTTATTTTATTACGTTCTATCTCTGTCTCTCTCTGTCTCTCTGTTTCTGTCTGTCTGTCTGTCTGTCTGTCTGTCTGTCTGTCTGTCTGTCTGTCTGTCTGTCTGTCTGTCTGTCTGTCTGTCTGTCTCTCTCTCTCTCTCTCTCTCTCTCTCTCTCTCTCTCTCTCTTTCCCTCTATTCTCTCTCTTGCATTACTGTTCATATATAAACATATATTAAAACACAACATTTCCACAGGATAACAATATGACTGAATGAAATGCAATGTATGTGTGTGTATAAAACTTTTAAATTTACAATCAATAACTGTCTATTAAAATTTATGAAATGCCCCATACCATGTTTGCCTATGTAGATAAAACAACTCTAACTTTAACTTTAAAAGTCCGATTTGGTCAAACACTTTCCCGTAGTGTATGTTAACCGAGGGTTATAAAAATAACAGTTCTGGTGCAAATCCAATTGTTTTTATTAATGTAGGTCATATAAAGCCAATATTCAAATTTACAATAAAACTCACTTGAAATAACGCGTAAAACAAACCAAACCTTGCAGCGGTTATTAAGGTATTCAAACTTTAATTATTTAAATCTCTTGCAAAACATATGCTTAATGGTCGAAGACCTAGCCCAAAGTGGAGTTTAATTAAGATGTTAGTTATGAGACTGAAACAAAGTATGCATGCTAATTGGTTAGCATTTTTAGATTGTTATGATCTATTTAGAAAGATAAGTTACCAAACCAGTTCCATACCACACTACTCACAGCGGAAAGAGACTGGACAGATCAGGCTGGACACACATTACTTGACAAAACATAACTGACCACTGACACTAAAGGGTAACTAATTAGGACAAGCACATACTTGATAAAATAGTAATGATAATAATAATGATAAAAATGAAGCCTGGGTAACATGTAAATAATCAAAGCACCAAATTTAGATTTAAATGTCCATAGTATGCGTAAATAGTAACACTGTTCGCGGCTCTAGGCGTTAATAAAAGTGTTCACGCTTTTGCCAGTCGTCAGTAATTATGGGGAAAAAGCGTCCCATTTCCCTACTCTTTTTTAAAGCGGCTCGTCGCAACACTCCGTCCGAAAATATATAAACATTGAAATCAATTTTAATATGTATACGCACAACTTGGTTGTTCGTGTATCTGTCGGCGTAATGGTGGTTGGCAGCCGATGGTGTTTATGTGTGCGTCCGTATCTGCAAAGTGTCGTTTCTTTGGCTGTTGAAATTCGTCTGTTGACCGTTGGCGATTATAACTAATGAAATCGCTGTGTCGTTATTTGGCCTATGACGATTCATGTTGCCCGGCAAACCGGATGAATATTGTATTTACTGCGTAGATAATGGCTTTAATGGATTTGATAATCACAAATTTTCAAATGTGTTTCTGGTAACTTTGCTGTTGTAGTAGTGTATTGTTTGTTTGTCGTTACATCGTTCAAAACCAAAATTCGTATCACTTTGACATGTAGTAATTGTCATGTATCTGTCATGTAACCTCAGCATGGTGTACCCTGCGGCAATTATATGTGGTAAAACGGGTGTTTGTTCGAAACATCGCTTCGTGTCACTTAGGTCTTTTGTGACGTTTGTACGTTGAACTGCATTAGGTACAATGTGCTCGGTAGACGCTGTCCTGTATAGCCGGCCCGTCTAACTCTAAGGCTTGGCATCAATAGTGACTGTGTGGACCGTTCTTATTTTTGTCTAATACAAAGTGCTTTACATATGTTTTGTGATTAAGTGTCTTATACTTATTATTTTTCCATTATCACCAATTAATTATATGTTAATTGCTTGTATAGCAGCAGCAGTAGTGTGTATACTTACTTTGCTGTTTGTGTGTGTGTGTTTTATGTATAGTGCACCTTATCCAATAAGAGATAGAAACATCATATGTACAAATTAAATAAATCCTCAATTTCATAGACATCGTGCTGATAATAAATTTCCCTAATCAATAATATACGTACTCCGTCATTGGAGTGTATACTTTCCAAAAAGAATGCATGACATTGCATATACAATATCACTATTATTCATTATGTATTGTATTTGTAAAACTTTCTCGAACGAACTCTCTCTTTATTTACAATTTCATAAATGAATCTACTTCCACTAAATAATACCTTACTTTGTTTATTTTCATAGATCTACTTTATACAATTCTGACAAGTTACGTTTGTTTTACTTGTCTTTTATCTGCACAAACTCGTCGAATGATCGTAAACCCTATCTCGGCTTTTTAATCATAAGATTATCGTTGTGAAATTTCGATTATTTCACCTTGGTCCTTAGGCGCGTCTCCATTATACAAGTATATTGTTTGTCAAAATATATGGAGTCGCGCCCTGACTTATAAATCGCCAACTGACTAACTACAACTTTGTTTATCACTTGCCTTTTTAGCGTGACCCCGCCATGTCGCATACACGTGGCTTAAATCTACTATGTCAAGTGTCAACATGGGTCCCTGTTAGATATTTATACCTTATTGTGAACACCTATTTAAGTCTTAAACACATGTGGGTTTTTTTTCATAAGGTTAATTTTATTTACGGAATTTCACTGATTACTTTGTACTCTTACTTTATTATTAAATGAAAGGATCCAACAAAAGCCTTGATTTGCAAGCTTTCATTTTTGAAACCTTTTATTCTAATTTATTTTATTTTAGAAGTATGAGTCACAGATAGATCCCTTCCGTCTAAGCATGAAAACAAAAAATCCATAGCTATAACTTGTATGTATATTACAACATTATATGTAAGTGTGATCCAATGCTTTAATGACCTAATTTCGTCCTTATTCAAGTTCTTCATTTTGTATATACAAGTGGGGGGAGTTTAAGTATCCACCTGGTAATCATGAAAAGAGTAAAACGTTCAGGTAAAAGAATAGTTATGCAAATAAATGTATAAAATGCAATCAAATCAACCAGTAGCCGATTGCTTTTATGTTGTTGACATTGTTATAGCCTCAAGGGTATTGCAGTTGCCTTTGTCGCTAAAAATGTCTGTTTCACTATTTGTCAATAACTGCGGTGACCCTTTTGTTTCTGTATCGGTTTTATGTGTGTATTCATATTGTAACGCGCTGTTTACTTGTGATTGCCCTGGTTGGAACTGAGCATTTAATAACCTAGCTTTCAGCTCGATTAATGGGACATCATCCTATGTATTACAGCTTGGTAAGCATGGTTCGTCGGTTGAATTGTCACTATTTATTAAGCTGTCCTGTACTACAAACGTACACTTCTTAATTGGCCATTGCCCCTGTTCTGCATTATTCGTAAATGGTCAATATGTCTGCTAACTATTTAATTTTCTATTTTTTTTTACACTGTAAAATGTTTGTCTGAGATTTTGTAAATTACAGTGAAATGTGGTAGCCAGCGATTTTGGAGTTTACTTCGCTGGTTACGTTTTCAATGTAGGCAGGATGATTGACCTCGATTTTGACCAGTTTTCTGTACACATTTACTCTGTCAATTCTTTGTTTTTGAGCCCTACGTAATTCAAATAAGCTTGTTTGTATATTTCATGGTTTTAAGATAACATAATTTGATGATATCTTTTACCGAGATATGGTAAGTGATGTCTTAAAAGGTTGTCTTTTGGGAGCACTACGTCTCTACCTTGCAATATAAACTATGGAGTCATTCTTGAACTACCGTTGCTAGGAAATCTTATCACTGCTACTACTAACTGTAAAATTAAATCCCAATTTGTTTCATTGCCCTCAATACTTTTAGTGATACTGGATTAATTTTAAAGCAGAGTTTAACCTCTCAAATCTTTCAATTGCCAGAAGGGCGGTAACAAGAAGTTATCTGTTGTGATTTGTATAGCTGACTATCCCCCTAAAAAATTAGCTCATAAAATGCTGCTATTACGCTTTGGCTGGTAGTGTCTTTGTTGGCTATTACTATAGGATAATTACTTAAAAGGCATGTAAATTTCAAAATATATGGATTTCCACTATGTGTTGTGTGTAATCGTCCTCTAAAATCTGAACTCCAAATTGTTCCTGGAATGTTTGGTATTGCCATTTCTTCCATGGTCGCTGTAATTTGCCTTAAATTAACTGATTGCATTTGACCCAATTATCTATAAATGTGTTAATTTCTATAAATAATTATTTGTTAGTAATATTTTCTAGCTATAACATCATATGTTCTTTGTACTCCTGCGTGAAATGTCTCAGCATTGATAATTCTAACTTGTGAAGGGACGCTAATACGTAAGCTGAGGTCATTGTCCGGGATGGACACACAATGGAGAATGTCATCTTTAATGATAAATTTTCGTGTTTCCGCGTCAGTAAGTCTGTTTTGACGAACGCGTGTCAGCAATTTGTTAATCAAAGGTTCAGTTAATTGCTCGCTTTGCATGCAATAATTGTGCATGCCCTCTTGCAAATGGGTAAATGGGTTATGATCTGTTCTCACTGTAAATTTTGATCCATATAGAAAACAACGGAATTTCTGAACGGCTTGGTCTATAGCGATTGCTTCTTTAATAATTGTTTGTTGTTTTGATTGAGCTCTTGCAAATTTGGACCTGTCTTGGATAGGTATTGTGTCTTCGCGTTTTCTAGTCGGGCTTTTAAAACTGCACCATAAGCTCTATCGCTTGCATCAGTTTTCACGAAAAAAGGCTTGCTTAAATCGTTACAGTGGCATGTCTGCTTATTTTGGTAAAATTGTTTCAAAACTGGATTGTCATTCTTGGGTCCATTTAAAACTGTTATGTTTTTTTTTCGTTAGATTGTTTAGTGGGCAGACTATATCGGAGATTTTTTACCGAATTTTTTATAGTAATCAGCAAGTCCTTAAAATGACATTACTTCTTTGACATCGGTCGGTATTGAAATTGTTCTCAAAGCTTCTATTTACTCTCATCAGGTTTGATTCCTGATGCAGAAACAGCTTGGTGTAAATATTGAACAGAGTCTTTGAAAACTTTGCATTTCTTAAGATTCAGTTTTAGGTTATTTTTCCTTTAATCTATCAATAAGCATTTGCAGACGTTCTAAATGTTGTTCTTTTGTTTCTGAGATTAGTTAACAGGTCATCCACATAGATGAATACAAACTGACCTAATCCTCCCATAATCCTTGACATTGTTTCTGGAAATATTAATAAACTCAAATTATTACCCATAGGTAAACGTTTGTAAACATAGAAAATCTTCCCGTGCTGATGGACATTGGACCTGTGTTCCTCAATTCCATTTTCACACTGAAATAAATTTTATATTGATTTTTACTGCAACTTTGAGTTGGGTTGTTTGTTTCGATAGAATAATCATCTTTGATACAAAACCTTGCTTGAAAGTGTCTTCGGCGTATTTTGAAAGTGTTGTTGGAATGGTTAGTTAACATGATTTGTACTTATCCGTCTGCCATTAACTTCATAAGTGCTGGTTGTAATTCTAAATTTGGTTCATCAAACAAACATCCATTGTCAACTGATTCTCTAAAGAACTCTTCGTTAGCAGCTAAAAGTGGGTTTCTTTTTATTTTAGCTTTTTAATAATTTACAGATCTTGGTTTGAGGATAGTTGTGTCGATTTATCTAACGATGGACGCAATGATTTTGTCATCTTCAAGTTGTCAATAATTTAAATTCATATAACGCAACCTAAATCTAAATACATATAGAAAATCACTACCTAAAAAAAGTGACCTATTTAAATTTTTGACAACGATGAATTCGTGACACACGATTAATTTGTTGATTTTTAAGTTAAAACTTGCTAGGCCAGCTACTGTTAGACTGTCGCCTGAGCTGGTATGTAGATTGACGCGACAAGATGACAAATCTGGTTGTTGTTTCAAATACTTAAATACTTAATAGCTAGATAAATCAATTCCCGCACTAGTGTCAACCATAGCTCTAACAGTTTTATTTCCTTATCTTACATGTAGCAAACAAGAACTAGTGTTTCTTTATATCTAACGTATAATGAATTTAGGATGTATGTAGTGTTCACCTTGGATGTTCCTACCCCGACTTTCTTAGGGTAAGAACTGTCTAGTATTTTCGCATGTACGAATTGTTTTCTCGGCGCGAATTGCTGTATGTTTTAATATCTCTACGCTGAATGTGGTGAAAATCGCGTTTCATTTGGCCGGTTTGTCGACATTGAAAACATACTACGCAGATTTATTTGTCATATAATAATTTTTATTGTTCTGTCGGTAATACGCATGATAGCTGCGGAGCGGTTGATTGTAATTTGGATATTTTAATTGTTTGCATTCTGAAATTAAGTGATCCTCAAAATTTATATCAATTTCTATTTAAACTAAAGTAAACATTTATGTGAAAAAATGCCAAATTCTCAAAAGCAGTGGTTTGATATTGTTATATGTATTTGATAAAGGATACCACCTTTAAAACAATAATTTCTTGATAATGCTCATACTGAAATATATTGAAACAGTTAAAAGACGAAAGAGCTTAGTAACAACACTCGCCATCGATTAATTAAAGATGTATGTTCAAATAATAAAATAAACTCATGTAACGCGAGTCCCTTCTGTGCATGAATAAATTGTATGCACAGCGTTAATATCGAACTTAAAATGGCATTTTTAACAAAGGCCCAGCATGCCTGTTAGGGCTTTCCTGACATTCACAAACTACAAAACTCACACACACACACACACACACACACACACACACACACACACATATATATATATATTTCAAATAACCAAGCGCACACAAATCATGAAACAGTGTTTGACTTGTCAGCCAATATACTTAATTTTAACTTAAACAGATTCTACCAACGGATTTGAAGGTAAACATGCTACTAATGGAATTTATTTATTTTAATATAAGCAAAGAATATAGTCTACATTCGTGCTGATATTCAACATTTAGTTAATCAGAACATATGTACACATCGGTGATCAGCTGATCTTAAAGATTTAGGCGGACTGATTCGGTTATTGCTGGAATAATTGAGAAATAAAGATATATTATCTTGGCCATGTTGGTCTCAACAGACCTTATGTTCCTCTACTAAATCCTTAAATGAAGTGGGGTCAGTTTTCAGATAGCATTTCAACATTTCAGATAACATGTATTTCACCCTTAAACTGCTTTTTCAAAATATTAAAGTTATAAATGTCTTAACGTCTCTTTTTGCTAACATCACTTATATTTGTGTGCCATTTTTATATATTATTTAATGCGAAGATTTTTCCTTTATATAAAATGCACTTTACCGCATGATGCCTAGAAATAGTGTAAATACTTGCCAATAATTACTGGAAGCTGATATGCAATGGCGATATAAATAACACATTGATGAACTAAAACATCAAGATCTTTTAGCTTAACCTTTTTCGAACATTCCTATTCTACTAAGTGAGTTAGGTAATAAATTCTGAAACGCGTGTAAGCGAATATATGCTATTGTAGAAAATAGTTGTAGGCGGTTTAATTAAGGTTTTCCTTGAAAGTCAGTAGGAAGATACATTAGCTTTGCTAGTTAGGCTTCGTGGGGTTTAGTTTTCCCTAGTGAGGCATTTTAAAGAACCCATGATCTGTTTGAAAGTTTTTTACTTTATTATCTTTATAGGATTGGCTATAGAGACGACACATAGATCCTAAAACTCACCATGCATTAAAAGGCTTAGACTCATCCGTTGACATGGTTGAGTTACAAGCACTTTTTTTGTCCTATAACATTTTAAAACAGCCTGTGGTTTAAAGAAGACAGTAAGTCTAGGTTGGAGATAACATTAAAAGAACTGAAAGGGGGAATGAAAGGAGAAGAAAATGTCATTAAACAAAGTGTCAAAGTCATTTTTCTTTCTTTCTTCTTTTCTTTATTTTTCTTTCTTTCTTTCTTTCTTTCTTTCTTCCTTTCCTTCTTTATTTATGCATGTTTAAAGTGTTATGATAAATTAAAAAAGAACGTCGTTTGGTTTTAAGTTTTCACATAACCTGTAACACCAGAATTCTGATTGGTTTCAACTCGGCGTTTGTCAGTTTATCTGGATTAAAATCACAATGAGTGAGAGTTCATCACTATAATTTTGCTCAATCGTGTTTCTCTTTTATCGCCATGACAGCTTAGAAAAAATGTTATTATAAGGCAGTTAAATAGGGTTGGACATTTGTAATGTCGAGGAAAACTGAGCCTGTGAAGACCAAACGTTCAGCACTGATTACATGATAATATTACATAGTAAAATTTAGAGGCGGTTTTAATTTAGCTTATACAACTGACCCAGTTTCCTGCGTGTATCCATCGTTATATATATATATATATATATATATATATATATATATATATATATATATATATATATATATATATATATATATATATATATATATATATATATATATATATATAATTATTCTATATCATTTAATGCTCGAATATAAATTCGAAATATAAATATTAATTCCATACATCGATTATCACTTTGCTTCAGATTGGTTTAGCTCATGTCATCATCATCATCATCATCACCACCACCATTAGCAGCGGCTGTAGTAGTAGCAATAGCATCGTCATCACCCTCTTAGCTTAATTACCATCATCATTATTATCGTTCTATGCGTCCTCGCATTTCGTTACAGTATTACAACGTTTGTCTCAATTATCGCATTGTTGTAAATTCACCGACTGGTCTAAAGTGCAATCAACAGAATAAATTGTTTCCCGTAGCAGTATAACCAATTAATAGAACCTTGGGTTCAATAGCAATTTGCTACCAACACGTTGAACTATGTGAAACCCCCAATGCGTCTAGTGGATGCTGGTTAAGTGGATGACGAAGTACTGACCAGAGACAACCCACCAGCTCGATGCGTTTTGGCTTGTATGGCTCACATTAACAAGACAATATTTAACAGAACAAGGTCAGACCCACTGAAGAATAATCAAACAAATAAGAACAAACATTTGAAGATTAAAGCCTGTGTAGTGCTGTGACTAATTAAATGTGACATATATGAGTGGGGTCTCCGGTGGACAAGCGATTACAAGCACCGACTTAAACTCTCCAGCCACCCACCATTCGGTTTTGAGTCCCGGTCTTGGCGATATCTTCTCTGTGGACTGCTTTTCCTTCTGACGTGATGTGTTATTCTCCAGACATTGCTTGGTGTCTTCTATCAGCAATAATTAGCTAAAATTAAATAAGATAATCATTATTGTGTCGGGGCGATGTATCAGAATATTATCTAGATATTGACAAACTTGTATTTTAAAACGGCCCGAAATTGATGTGAATGAGGAACATTGTGAAAACATGATATACTGTTAGCTAATGAAGTGTTAAAACGTTTGTGAAATGTAATGTTAAAAGGCGTTTCATTCAAATGGATTTTTTTATGTTTAGGTTTATTTTTCTCTCCTAATTCCACCGATCCTTATAATGGCGTTCAAGGCACAGAAAGATGCAACACGTGTTACATTGTTTGACAGCAATTCTCTATGGAATCGACCATATACAAGGTACTATTTGTACATGTCCAATCAATATTTAAGTTTCAATGCCTTCTTTTCGCAAGCAAAACACATTTTCTTTACACACACACATACACTTATACACACACACAAACACGCACACACACACAAACACACACACACACACACACACACATATATATCTATATCTATCTATCTATCTATCTATCTATCTATCTATCTATCTATCTATCTATATATATATCTATATCTATCTATCTATCTATCTATCTATCTATCTATCTATCTATCTATCTATATATATATATATATATATATATATATATATATATATATATATATATATATATATATATATATATATATATATATATATTACCGGACTTCGATACAAAAACAAACAACAGCCATAGCAACTATTGTAAAAACCAAGGTCAGTAATAGATAGTAATAGAAGCCGAAAACAACATCAACCATAGCAAAACATACAGAAACTATGAATTATGTTTGAATACATGATAGTTATATCTGACGTTTCCTTAAACAAGGTTACACAAGATTCTACAGTTAGGGAACTGCTTCCTTTAATCCACATAGACTGCATTTGGTGTTTAAGAACAATTGCTTGGGCAGTTTGAAGACGTGTGTCAGACTCAATTTAGCTACCAGTTACCGCGTAATTGACATTAGACAATTTCAACCTAACACAAAGATGTTAATTTTCCATTTACTAGAAAAAAAACTACCCCCGGGCATCTTTAAAGCGTGACTGTAAGCTATCAATACCTCCGTGCATTAGTGGGACGCATCAGCTAATATTTACTGGCCTTTTGATAATACGCAATGCGACATAGTATGTCTTTGTTCCTGACTCATTGTTGCGGCGTCATTTATATTTTTATAAGTATAAATACTACCGTTTTTACTACAGTGGTTGTTGCTGCTTTGTTGATAATGTACGTATCAATAAAAAGCCAATGTTGTCTCAATATTGACAACTAAAAGCAATTATACAAGGGACATAGAAAGTTCATTGAAACTTTAAGGTGAGATGACGATCTAGTTTGTAACAGAGACACCTTTATTTGATCAGGAATAGGGGTATCTTTATTTTTTTTAAAACAACAATGGCATAAAACAGTTAAATATTCAAAGACATTTACCGAATTGTTAGCGTTTTCACAATCTTTTCATTGGGTTGTGTCATATATTCACAGGTATTTTGGATGATTTCGTAAACCTCGTTAAAATAAGTTCTTCTATTTATTAACATAACACTTCCATGAATCACTTAGACCGCTATCGTATATTAAACACCGTCATCCTCTAACAACATATTTTTCAAATTCTCTAATACATTTTTTCGGTATAATTTAAATGCAAAATCCTGTCAATCGGTTTCCTAACAATTATCAATAGTTTTGAGTTGTTCTTTTGATAGAAAAAATAATCATCTCTCTCTCTCGTCTACATTCTGTGTTTACTTTTTCAATGACATCGCTACTTTCGTTAAAGTAAACATAAAAACCGGTCTAAACATCCCAGTCGGTCCTTATTGTCGTCTGTCAGTTCTAAAGCGGTAACTGTTACGTTTGCTCTTTTTGTTAAAGCACTCATCACAGATTTGATCTTACTTTTATATTTGGGTTGCATCTGAATACCTTTGTACTGTGCCTTTTCGTGGTTTTGGTATATGTTGCAATGCTCATAGAACTTTGATATAAATTATCTTTTCAAGATGATATTACACAATATTCCAATGGTATTATTACATTAGGATAATAATAAAGTTTGAACCGTTAAAAACGCTTTTTCAGGGTCGTATTTATCCATAACAATTTAAGCTCATGCTGTCTTTCAAAAGAAACAATATGTAAGGAAATGCAGTATTTCACTGGTCTGACGGGTTGATAAAGAAAATAATAATTCGGTGTTGACGAAGTTCGGAAAACTGTAAATTTCATGTTTAAATTACCAATTACCCTTAAACTGCACACTTGATGCATCATTCTTAAATCAGACTCAATTAAATCCATGGATGAGCGAATAAAGTTGAGTCAATCATGTAAAGTTTCTTAGATAGAAACTTTTTCTTGTCTGAAATCGGTGAAAAAATGAGTATTTTCTCATCGTCACACTGTATTTAATCCGAATATACGCTTGTATTTTTTCCTTCGTTATCAACATTACGTTCTTGTCGCTTCTTTGTGTTTACGAAATGCGGCTGAAAAAATCCGTCATCACATGGTAGACGACATATCAGCCATAAACTGCAATGAATAGTGCTAAACCCCTTCACTACACTAATTTGATTCGACTGAACGACCATCATTGCTGGATTATATTGTATTCATTTAAAACTGTTCGTCTTTGTGCGAGTAAATTGTTAATCTCATCCGAAGATCGATTAACCAAAGATATTACAACTGCCTTTAATTATTTAATGTCTAATTGTCTGTTGAAAAAAATCGTTGTATAGACCCAAATAACGCATGTAGTTAGGTTTTGACGACGTTAAAATTTAAGTTACACTTGTAACTTAAGTTTATAGTTTGTAATTTTATCGTCACATTTGTTATTGGCGCGACATCAAACATCATTTATTTATATTTTAGATAAAACATGATAATCAGAAGCCTTGCTTAGAAGCGCAAATGAAATAGAGTCGACTTTAGGTAAAATACCTAGGTGTGCAAACAGCGACCCTTCATGTTCGAACTGCAGTACCTATAATTGATTTTATAGCTTCCTTGCTAAAGTGTCCTTTAATGGTAAGATGATGAGGGCTCAGAAGTATCATTTACTGAGTGTTTTGTACGAGAAACTGCTGTTTATAAATTATTGATTTTAATACACAATACATTCTTCCACATGATGATAATTTATGTCGATATCAGACATTTAAAACTGTATATTTAAAATAACTTTGAAAGAGATTTCGTACAGACTAAAAGTTGAATGATAACGTATAAGTATTTATCAAACTTACAGTTTTTTAATTCAAAGAAACTGAGTTATTACAGCTTTTCATACAAGGCAGTCGAGACAACAAGGCCAGACATACCACATTCTGCTGCCAAGGGACCACGGCTAGACAGCATTGCTAGTGGCACTACTGCGCCAACCTGGCCAGACGATAGGCTGCATATGCCTTTACCTGGGCAACCATGCGGACATTATATTTTCTTATGCCGCCGAGTCAACCAGTTCAGCTTACATACCAGATGCTGCTGCCGATATTCTTAGGAACGACATCGTTCCTGATGTAGCAACATGGAGTCAACAAGGCCAGACAACATAGCACCTGCTGCTAACAAGCCACCTAAGCCGGACATTATTTTTGATGATGCACCCGACATAACCGGGATACACATCATACTTATATGCTAATAATATTAAAATGCTTATACAAAAAATCATGCCTGACATAATTTCTAATACTGCTACTGTTTCAACCAGGCCAATAGTCCTGTTTGTTGCTGCCTTTTATATATTTTATATACCGGTCAAGCTTGGCTTTGGATACTGCAGCCACCACAACCAGTCCTAGTCAGGCATCTTGTTTGCCTTAATAAACTGACCAAACGATTTTTTATTCTGCTATCATGACAAAGATTTCTGTTGTTGCTGTGGAGACCAAACAGGCTGTCACAAATGTCATAGATACGTAATGATTGTTGTTCGGTTATTTCTGCTACTCATACTGAGCGTTCTGATTTTGAACAATACAAGCGTTTCAACTGATTATACAGACTTAAGGTATCCGTCATAGAGCGGTACCATACCCACTACGGTGTGGATCGAACTAAGACCAGAATGAAACATGTATCTGCATTAAATAAATGTCAAGACAGGTAGTAAACGTGTTTATACAGATACATTTATACCTCGTAGCATTGTATTGATTCCAAAAAGGACAAAGGATTTGTAAATGATGACTTGTATAACCATATTAGCAAATATGATTATTCCTAAACCTGTCTACTGTAAAGGCTTGTACCGATATAACAGATTTGTTGGCAGATTGTCCGTACACATCGTCTACTCAAAAACAGGAGTGTCTTTATTAAAGCTGTAATAAATAGGAAGATATGTTATACGCATAGCAAATAACCGAACTCGTCTGTAACAAAGTAAAACGATGTAAAAATGTAAAATTAGATATTATTTTGCACACACATTTTTATTCATACTGACTGTACTTAAAAATTTGTACTGTGCAACTTTTACCACCGCTTTTACTGTTCTACAATTTGAAAGGTGACGTTTTCAGTCTTGCATCTACTATTATCTATTTCAGTATATTCCGTGACAACAAATAGATATATGCTCACATCACATAAAATGCGAAGTTATTAACTGATTTTTACGATGTGCCAACTTGCCTGTCTGCATGCAACTACAAACATTAGCACAAAGGATCGTTATTTATGTCATATATATATCTTAAAATATATCCAAGCAAATGACATATATTTCGCAATAAATTATTCTATATTAGGGATCATATTAACTCTATAATCCAGTTAAAAGATCATGGAAAGTTCGATTGCAGCTTAAGCAACAATTAGGTAACAATATGTCGATGGATGGATGGATGGATGGATGGATGGATAGATAGATAGATAGATAGATAGATAGATAGATAGATAGATAGATAGATAGATAGATAGATAGATAGATAGATAGATAGTAGATAGATAGATAGACAGACAGATAGATAGAGCAGTGTCGGAGTGATGATTTTAACTGTTCCTAGTTCACACAGTTATCGGCGAATTTCTGTTATAATTTCTCTGCTGTAGTATTCATGTGTGCTACTGGCCTGACGGTCAGTATCTTTCATCGGATACAAAGACTTTAGTCTAGTAGAAGTACAATAATTGCTCTTCCGTGTGTTGTGCATTAATTCCATTTACAACAAATTGTTGTTTTTTGTTAGTACGTGATTATGTTTATATGTATCAACCTTTAAATGTTTTGTTCTTGTTGCTTGCTTTTTTGCTACATGCGGTAAGGATTCGCAGACACATGGCTTTATAATTCTTATAATTTAACTTTCATTTGGTGCAGCTTTTTACACAATCCTCCTGTATGCAAGTATCAGTTCACTTATTTGTTGCAAATTCAAAGGAATAGTATGGTGTCGTGATTGGTATTACTAAATTGTTGAAAAGCAATTGAATGGTATGTTTCACCATGTGGACTTCCTTAAAACAGCACAAAAGCCTGATTTACACATCTCGCAGTTAAAGCCATACGGAAATGGTTGTATTTGTGGGTTTTTTAACTACACAGTATTTTCGGCTGTTTATGACTTATTTTTATAAATGGATTAAAAAAAGCTGCACCTAGGTTATCATCATAGTGTGTAATATGTATGCATATGTTGTTTCTTTATGATCAAAGCAGAAGATCATTTGCATTTGTTTTTGCATGCCTTAGTCTCATGCCATTTGTCCATATCTGAGTGTTTCTATCTTAATTCTTGGCAGCGGCATGAGCGGTTACATAAGTAATGTCTTGAAATGACAGATCAATACCAACCGTCATTTTGAGCAATGGAATCTGAGAATGAAACCATGTGCGAGGTTAGCGTTCTGTAAAACCGGTTTAAGCACACCAGTCGGTCCCTTTTGTTACTGTTGGATTTTCTCTTTTTGTTAAATGATTCATCACAGACTTTTTTCTGAATTTTACATTTGGCTCGCATGTCGAATACCTTTGTCCTGTGCTTTTTCAAAGTTTAGTATTTTTGGAATGCTTATAGGACGTTGTTATATATTCTTTTTATATTGGTTTGCACTAACTGCAGACATTGCCAGTTATTATATTGTAAAACCTTGATATTAAAGCATTATAATGTCCAAAGATATTTATCACGATTTTGGTATGTGTTATACTAAATTTTATATCTACATAAAGATTTAAAAAAAAGAAATTGATTTTAGTTTGAAAAAAAGAAAGCAGTTAAACTAAAAGCAATAACGTCACTTAACCTTAGTTTTTAGTACACTTCAAATCCTTGCCGAACATAAGCGTTCAAATGACAGCTTAAATAGTTTGGACATACATGTATTTTTTTTTCTAAAAATGATAGCATGGATAGCAACATGAAACACATTCTTGATATTTTAATCAACCTTAAATGTGGTAACTGCTGTTGTTGTTTTTTTTTCTGTTTGTGTGTTATATCTCATCTCTGTGTTTTTGCCACTTTTCAATTAACCATGTTTGCCTTTATCTTTGGTACTTCTTATGAGACCTTTTCTTATTTATATAGTTCAAAGAAAGAGATATCTGGATATTAAAGTATCATTCCAAATGTTTCAAAAAAGAATTCCTAGCTTTCCAATAATTAAATGCATTCTAAAATGTTAATTGTTTTGAAGCAATTGCCAATGGTACTTATTGTCAGATATCAGTGGGGGTGGGGGAATCCACCCCCCATCATGCTAGTTCCCATTGCCGATCCGATCAACTCGATCCAGCTCGATCAATAATGGAGTACTGGTCTGGCTCGGTCGGTATGAATGACCGTGAGTGGTCGGGAAGGTCGTGTATTGATCGAGAAAAAGATCGAGTTGATCGAGAAGCAATCGTGTAGCGATCTAGTTTAGTCGAATTGACATCTTTTACTCGATCTGAACCCGATGATCTCGACTTTTACTCGAGTATTATCGGATTACAACCCGATCAACTCGACCTCTGTTCAAAATGGTGTCCAGATTAACTAGACTGCTACTCGACTGCTTCTCGACAACACCCGATCACTTCCAGATTGCTGTTCGACCATACACGAGCTCGACACTATTTATATGCAAAACTGCGCGCTGGTCTCTCCTTACCTGCTTACATTTGAAAGAGAAAGCATCGGCAAAGATGCCGAGCAAAGGCAAAAGAGCAACTAATACTAATTTAAGTTGAGAAAGCCTGAGCCTGAAGTGAACGCAACACCCAGAAAAACCCCTCAGGAAACGAATACCGGTAATCCAAAAACACCTCCCATTGACTCTTCTCCTGAAAATCAGGTACTATGCTTTTGTTTTAGCTTCCGTTTGGAATATGACAATAAAACCGTGATTATATTTTGTGTTTAGTGTTTCGAAGGATATAATTTAATTGCATAATTTGTTTGTAGTATTATAACACAATGTTAAACTATTTGTATAGTCAGTTTACGATTGCTTTTGTTCGACAGTGTATAGTTTAGGACCATATTGTCCCAATGCGCCTAAAAACCAAATATAAATGGTTATTTTCACCGGTATCTATAAGTGAACTTTTCATTTCGGCAGGCCGAATTCAAGATGAAATGAATAATGACCAACAGTGTCTGAAGCTTTTATTCAAAAAGTTTCGGTACACGACCTTCTACGACCCGAGTACGACCATGTCGATCATGGTCGGGTGAATATCTGGCAGCGATCGAGCACAGGTCCAGTTGGTCGGGCTGAGGCCTTGTAAAGGTCGGGATGATCGAGCGGAAATCGGTAAGATGTTCGGGTTGGACGTCGTCAAGGAGTCGTGAAGCATCGTGTGGGGGTCGTGTGTGATCGACTAGAGATCGAGAAGAAGTCATGTATACGCCTTTAGTCGATCTTTGTCGGACTCAATCGGGAAATTTAGGGAATCGTGATGATCGAGTTGATCTGATCAGCAGTGTGAACCCACTTTCAACCAGGTTAAAGAGTAGAGTTGTAAAAGCACATACATTTAAGCTTATAAAGATACTAAACTTTAAAATTTTAAATTAATAAATTTTGTCTGTTGACTGCTTAAGTATATATATGCTTAAGTATATATATATATATATATATATATATATATATATATATATATATATATATATATATATATATATATATATATATATATATATATATATATATATATATACCGTTTCCAAATGCATTTCTATCGATAAAAATAATAGGATTATTACCATGAGATATATTCACAACTTAATTGTATATCAAGATCCATTCAACTTTATCACAGTAAATATATATATCGCGGTATAACTCTGAATATTTATATATTTTAAATTATCTCATAAAGTTTGTGTGTAAACTTCTTAAACACTTGAAAGGAATTAATACTTAACACAAATAGTAACTGCTGCATTGTTATTGTGAAACGGGGCAAAAAGTGCAACGTGTCTTCACGTCGTCAAAGAACAAGACGTGAAAGTGCGGGGTAGGGCTCATCAAAAACTTATTTATGTACAGAGATTGACTGTCTTAAAGCAATAAATGTTGAAAGAGTAGTTTTCCTTTTTTTGGACTTTTTCAGAGTTATTCAATCATTTATACATTTTCTTGTGTACTTCTGTCTACTGATTATATATATATATATATATATATATATATATATATATATATATATATATATATATATATATATATATATATATATATATATATATATATATATATATATATATATATTGAATTACGAAAACCAGAGGGTCCGTATCTTTTGCACGTAAATATTTAATGAGTATTATCTCAGACATTGTCTGCAAAGTGTGCTACATTGTAATCATATAATGGCCTGCAAGTCTGTTTGTCCAAATGACCATGTTTATATATGAGAAACTAACAGGATCAAAATAATTACCAAGGGAACGAGTATTGCGTAATAAGAAAATTCAGACAACATGTTAACCTGTTTCAGGTCGACATCATTTATCTTCTGACATTTGTTCTACCAGCAAAACAATCACATATTATTGTATACGTCGCAGAAAACCTCACTTAGTGTTTATCGTTAATTTATTCTCTACAATAACGTATTTGTTGTTGAGACAATGTAAATCGGATGAGGCCACTGAATGTTTCTCCGAAGCTGACCTCAGTATCTAATTAATTGATGTCCTTTGAGTCTTGTTTATTAGCATTCAAATAACCGTGATATCAAGCAGTTATTACCAACATATCGGTGTGCAACTGTCAATGAGCCATTAAGGAAAGATGGCCGTTATGCGGCAATAAATATCAAGGACCGACTTAAATTGTAATAACAGACTCTGACAGGCATTATGTTTTGTCATGGTGTTTTACGATTGCGGCAAAATAATTTTAAATGTTTTATTACGCTTTATTGCATATCAAGGGAAAGAATAATCACTTACACACACCGCCATCGTGATTTTAATCGGGCAAAATCACTTATTTTAAAGGAATCCAATAAGAAATATATATATATACAAATGTATAGGCCAACATATTAACTTGCCAGTGGCTTTTTAAGTAAAACTTATAATAAAGATTTTTGTGAGACATTATTGGAAAAACTCAACAGCTACCGTTTTGGAATGGTCAGTCGGCAAAAGGCCTGACTGGGGTGTTTAAACCTGGTTTGTGAAAAACTCCTTCGTCGCAATTTAAGAGCAGTTAATCAAATGCAAGCAGAGAAAAAAACGTGTCTGTTTTAAACGAAACTGCCCTGTGGTTAGGCTATATTTAGGTGTGATTTGTGTTTAATTCATTCTGAATTGTCCTTTAAGAACATAAAACTAGTCCAGCCGCCTTGAAAGATGTATATCAAGAAACCATAAAAAAGACATTCGAGTGATCTCTTAGCGTAGGAGGGATTAAAAACAGCTAGGGGCTTGAACCCAGAACGTATTTTCATAATTTAATAACATTGACCAAGAGCTCTTTAAGAATATTATAAAACTTTCTTTCTGCATTGAAAGTTTTTGATGGTCATTCCAATGGTTAAAAAAAATCGAATTGAAAACTTGTCATTACAGGTCAAGGTAATGAACGCGGAACCCTTCGATCCCGAGTCCAAAACCTCAACCTCTTGATCAAGAACAATTAACTCATATTGTACATGCTTTCTTAGTGTGTTAAACGTTTCTACAATGGTCATTGTAATTAGTAATAAGATATGCCTGAAATCTTCTCATGTTATAAGTTAAACACGAAAGATAAATATAAACATAAATAAGATCAGAACGCCATTTATTACATAACCTACCGCGCGAGCGTGAGGTAACACTCGTGCGTTATTTTTGTCGTAGAGGTGACGTCATTGTCGAAGTGTTACGTCATTAAGTATTTGTGGTGTATATGCCACTTCCCGATCTCTTTGTTGTCGCCGTTTTATGCATTTTGTTGGACAATTTCATTTTAATAAATAAATAGATAACATTTTAGTCATGTTATAAACGAATTTGTTCCCTTTGTGTTGAAAATGGTCGAGTAAAGACTGGAACTATCTTTTGTGCGGATTCTTCTAAACCGAATTACACATGTCAAGGCCGACTGTTTATACTATAAAAAGATTATACATTGTAAACAAAAACAGCTGGTGTTTTGGGTATGTGAAAAATAGAATCTAAATTCGTGGTAATTAGGTACTGAAAATATTAAACTCGTTTTTCTTAAAACGGCAGAGCCTCGTTTCGTATCGTTTCATTCAACTCGTTTAATATTTTCAGTACCTAATGGCCACTCTTATCAGATCCTCTATTTACCGAATAAGGTATCAGTGTTATGAAAGTCTTCAAAACAAAATTACCCCATGTGCCCACTTCAGTGAGCACTTCATATATAGGCGTCGCCACAGAACATAAGTCTAGACGATTTTTACTTCGTCTCTCTGAATTCAAGACGATTGGATTTTACTGACACTTCTGGAAATGTGTTCATATCACAGTACTGACAACGTTAACTGATTTCAATTCCTTAAGTCTGAGATATAAATGGACAACATAGTCAAAGACCAAAAGTTATGATTCCTACTGAATTTACATTGTCCATTATAAGAATACATGCCAAAATCCTATGAGCATTGCAACACATATCAAAATTTAATAAGGCACAGTACTAAGGCATTCACAGGCAAGCCAAATGTAATGTTAGAACATATCTGCGAGGAGTCATTTAACAAACAATTATCGCCTTGGAAGGATCAGTCGACCAAAGAGACTGGGGTGCTTAAACCGGTTTTACCGAATTCACCCGCTGTCGCATTGGACATACTAGATTGACTCATTCATATCTCTTAAAAAAGAGGTTCAATCAGTATGTGTTCCTTGCCAGGGACCACTGACAGTCAACCATATTTATTACAGTGTATCGACACAGACCAAATACGGTCGAAATATTTTAATGTCCATAACATGTACGAACTATTTAGGACAGTGTCGGATTCTAAACTTGTTTGCTTCTTGAACGAAATTGGTATTCTTAGTAAGTTATAATTTTTTAAACTGTTTATTATCCAATCGTCATACTCTTTAAACCGTTTTATGTGTTGACATGTTTTCAATTATGATTTATTTTTTTTACCTGATAGTTTTTATATTTTTCTATATTTTACATGCGTAGTTTAGTTTTAGCCTGATTACGCTCTATTCACATTTGACTTTGTATTCGGCGTCGTATGACCTATTAAGTGTCGGTGTGCCGTAAAACCAAAATAAGTAAATAATCATACATTGCACTTCCTGAGGGTTTTTTCGAATGTAAGCAACGAAAAGAAAACTGATCTTTTTAAATAAAAAAGGTCCTAGCACTGTCGTTTTCTTTGATATGTTATGAAGAAAGTAGTGACGTCATTAAAAAATAATGTCCACATAGTGTTTAGAAGTGAGTGTAGTATTATTTCGATTAGAAAAACTACGCAAAACTTACTGTTTTTAAATGAATTCAACTTTTTGAATCAGGAAAAAGCAAATGTCCAGAGTAAATGGTTGTAGCATCCTTTTAATACGAAGATGGAATTGAGGAACCAAAGCCAATGTCCATCAAAGGAAATTCACGCTACAATCCATATAGGATAAATTAAATGACAACATAGATTACATGCACGGGGAGATTTTTTAATGCAAAGTTAAATATAACTATACTGTCACTTAGATGAATATTCATATTGGGGGAAGGTGTAAATAACTAGTCGTTTGCTCATATACTAATTTGTTACGATTCTGACAAGTTAATTAACAGTATGCAATTATGTCTTAAAGACTTAAGCAAAACACATAAGTCACTGCACAGCAACTTATATAATGTAGATAATGAATTATAAAACATCTTACAGTTCCTCAGGCTTATGTAAAAGCTTGTGAGGTTTAATGTAGAAAAGAATACATTTTTACCAAGATTTATTCTAATAATTATGTTTTAAATGATTAATGGTCCATGGTTCCCAAATGCTGTTTGTATTTGTGTGTGTAATACGTATCATTTAGAAAAGAATTAAGGTAAGTTAAAATCTGTTTTATTTATCAATCAACGTTAAAAATAAACATATTTGTTCTGGTCAGTTGGCTTATCTTCACAAATGTTGTTTGTCATTATCTCCATACCAAGTATCTTTACAGCTCACAATGCTGTTTATTTCGTTTATCATTGATACAAATTCTGTAAACTATTTGAATTTTCTGAATAGTTTAGACAGTTTCCTTTCAATTTAAACTATGAAAAAAATCGGAAAATATATACTATAAACTGGGATAGGATTCCTATTGTATTACCTTAAAATTATTGTTTAAACAAAAATTGCATTAATTCATAAATTTCCGTAAATGGATTCTAGTAACTATAAAACGTCCAGTAAAAATAATTTGATCAGTATTAGATCGCTTTTATATTCAGCAATGTACATATTTAATACACTGATGACATATTTTATTTAAAGACTGCTGTTTTTTTCTCAGACGGAGATGTGCCTCAGACAGTTATATGTCTGCTATTATGAACTTAAATTTGTGTATCTTATAGTAAAAGCAACGTCATTTTCAGTGTACATGGATTGATTCGAATAGCAGCGAATGTTCTGCAAATATACAAATCTAACCTAGAAATCTGGAAAGTGGAACCTTTCGAGATAAATTAAATGACAAAAATGCTTGTATTCCAGACGTGAAAAAGCTTCTACGACACCACATTTCTAAATAAATGCGTTGATACCATTACCTCATCATCATTATCCATGGCGACGACAAAATTATAGTGTAGTCAGAACGTCACGAAGGAGATAATCATGGCTTTGTGGAACGTCTCCAGTACATTATATTTATATAGCATTTTGATAAGTGGCCCTTAGCATTACTTTATGTTGCAGGCCGTTTCGACAGTTTATTTCGTTGCACGTACGTGTGTATACATTGCAACTGCTACATTTAAAGAAGTAGATCCATCTCTGTTCTAGTCTGAAGGTTTTTATTGCCAGATGGTTAATACACAGTTAGGTGGTGGTCAATTTCATGCCCAGACGTCGTCAAAACGGTTTAGACGCAATTATACTCCAAGTCCGTCAGAATCAGTATAATTCCCGTTTGATCACGCTCATCCAGATGCACCCAGTTTCATTGGTAGAGCTGACGACGACGGCGTGATTTGTCTCAGTAGACCATGCATGGTCAAGGCTTGTTCAGGATTGTTGGGTACAAAGAACACGTAGGTAATCTTATTTGCTGTCCGTTAGCAGCCAGAATTAGTTACGGCAGTACCGTGCACACGCAGTAATACCACCGATTGCAACTGTTTTTGCTGAAGTCTAATTCTTGTCATGCGATCCAGGCATGTCCTAGATGGTTATTATTCAAATTTTATAATCATTGATAGAGTGACCATAATTCAGCCGATGGCTTGAATTGTATTTAACCCAATGGCGCGTATAGATTATTTAAGCGAATGTATATACATTTTTGTGACTGATAACACAGCGATTGTTTTTATATTGTTGCTAGAATCAGCCACTTCTAGCTCTTCTGATATGAAGGCATAATGTTTTCATCACAGAGTTTAAGTCCATGTACAAGCGAAAAATGCTGTATGGGGGACCTGTGATATTTCGGAGGTTCTCTTTAGGTATTTGTTTGAGGCCAATCTCACCCATTGAAACATGTGCGTCGCGGAAGGGACCATAATTGTGTATATTGTACTTGGCCTTTGCATAAATTGAAGAGAAAAATATCCAAACAATTGAGCGAGAAGGTTTCCATTTCTTTTGGCTGACCTTTAAATGTAAGAGATAGGCACAAATCCACGGACTGCATGGGCATCTTGTTGGTTCTTGGTTCTGTAATTTCAAACTGCATTGTTTGCATCGGCAAACTCGGTTCTTTTGTCAAAGAAAAACCAAACAAACTACGAATTAATATCTAAGCCTGCCACTGTTCATACGTGCAGGATTCAGTTTATGATTGCATGCTACACTGTTTACAAAACGGAACATTCGTGTGTCACAACTGCGACATCGTGTTATTTACAGCTACACTATCGTGCCATAAAATCACCATAAGAGGCACTGCTTTCAATACCGTCACCAGTCAGCATCAAGCTGGAGAATAATTAATAGATTTCTTCAGATTTCACAAAATAAGAAAGTCTTTTGCACAATTATTTCAGAATTTCTGTATTGCTTTTCAGTATAACATTGGCAATGAATTCTAAGCCTTAAAGAAAATGTAAAAATAAAATTTACACAATTTAAAGCCTCAATACATTTCCTGACATCCTTTCAGAACTACCAAACTGAAAAATATACAACACGGGACTCCGGTGTCTCAAATGTTACAGTCAGGAGGTAATCCATTACTAGACAAACACAGTTGTCAACTTTATATGTGAAATCCGATTACAGAGTATAATTATATGGGATATCCGATTACAGAATATAATTTGATTGCTATCAGTGATGTAAACCAAGATAGGTTTGAATAGGTATAAGGTTTGAATAGGTATAATGATTACATGTCATTTCTAATTTTATTAGAGCAGGGTTTACTGAAATAATTAATATTACACTCACTATGGAATGTTTTTTTATGTATTAAGAATACAGCTATCCTTCTAACGTCCATAGCAGGAAGCCTAAAGTTTCAGAATGCAGCGTTCAAGTTTTACATGTTTATCCAATTGAAAAGGTTATTATGCGAAAATATTGCTTGACATTACTATACAGCTTGATCTTCCCAAATCTCACTAATAATTAATGATTATCATTTTAATTTTGATTACAACCATTGTCAGCAACAATCTTATCATGCATTCGTATCATATCTTTTGTAGAGAATTATTAAGTCGGACGTCTATTCTCAGCAAGGCTATGAGTCAAAACAATAACAACAAATATAATTTATGTTTTATCTGAACTCCATTCTTTCCTCTATTGCAATAGGATCTATAATAAACCTTTAAAACATGTCTGTCAGCTGTTTCTCTCGCCTTCTTTTACATTCAAAGGCTTCGATACATAAATGTACATAAACGTGCACGAATTCATTATAAGCTCAATACTATTGTAGTTTATAGAACGAAACTTTTACAACGTATACTTTTAATTGTACGTTACTATGGTATAAATAATGTATAGCTCTATAGATTTTCCAAAAGAATATTGTTTATTTATTGCATATTACTTAAGTGGTATGTTTAAAGTATCAACAATACATTACAAAAACTGTGTTAATGTTTTATAAATATTTGATTAATAATGTGAAAGAGTAGCCATATATGTTCACTTAAACTCCTTTTTATCAATTGTACAATATGTAATAACGTATTCTAGGTTAGTACTAAAAGCTTCATAGTGTTTTTTCTTCGAAAGAGAAAGATATATAATTTTAAGCTTTTTTTAACAAATGAGAGCAATAGCGAGAGTTGGGTAGTTAAAAAACAAATTAAGAGGTAATACAAATATGTGATGCATACAAATGTCATTGTGCGACTATCCGCTGAAAAGTGGTTACTTTTTTATTCTTTTTTACCTTTTCAACCTATCAGTTGATTTTGAATTGCCAAAAAGCCTGCAACTCGGTTGACGATGGTAATATGCCTCGTGGGAAGTCACTGATGGAATTCTGTCTCCTTGCAGCTCAAGTCGTGCCCTATATAGATGAGACAACTTCCTCTGTTTCCGTGTCCTTTACGTGAGATTGCCCAGTAGGTATAATTGTTTTGTTTCCTTTTCGGGCATTATCAATCTGTTAGCTGATCAGGAATTGTAGCTCGCCTTAAGTGTGGTCGAGATATATTCAAATCATCCTCGTGTTAAAATACACGTGTGTATTATTGTTTCTAATGAAAAAAACAGAACGAAGCTAATAGTCACCATATCTATAACATGATTCCGAATTGTATATACAGCAGTATGCAAAAAGTTTCAATAACGCATTCGTTAATGGATTAAAACGCCAGTGAAACGACCTACTTAAAAAAAAAACACTTAAGGTTCTGGACCTGTAATGGTGACCTTCCACAATCCTTATAATGATACTGTTTCTTGAATTTATACTATAAAACACATCGTATGGTGAATTTGTAAGGAAGTTTACCGTTTGTAACTCAAGTTATGTGCATTTTTATAAAGTGACCCTTGATTTTCAAAAACACCGTAAATTGTGCTTAAACAAAAAATAAAAAAGTACTATTTTTTTCAAATTCTACTGTTCTATATTCACATTTTAACCAATGTTCCTGTTAAACAATCATGTCATGATAAATCAGAACAATAAGATTACACTTTGGACAAATACTTATAAAAGTACAGAGCTTTGCATACATGTACCCCCAAGCAAAAATCCGAGGTTTTTTTTTTTGGTGTGTTTAAAAATTTACTCTATCTATAGAAGCAAATATCTCAAGTTTGAAGCTAGTTAGACACATACATCTAGGTTTAAAATTTTCTGCAATATGAACTGCCCATAATATGAGATTTTAAAGGCATTTTACCGTTCCTAATAAAATTTATAAGAATTTGTAAATGTTACTATAATGAAACTGCAAGAGAATTTGTAGCGAAAAATAAGGTCAAAATTGTCAATTACAGATTATACTTCTTTATACAAAAATCACCTATAGTTGTTATTGGAGATGGAAATATGTATGTACAACTCTGCATTATCACATGAAAACCCTCCTTTACTGATTTTGGCTGGCTTGAGGGAAATATTTGAAATTAACCACTTAACATGTTTTTCGTAAAACATTCTGACAGTTTAGGAATATCTGAGTCAAGCACTGTTTTGGTATTAATGACACGTAGTTGTCCCTCACAGTTTTGACCCCTTTACATGACTTTGTTGTCGGTAAACCACTATTTTTAGTCCAGGCGCGTTTCTGCCATTACGCACTTTACGCACGTGCGTAACTTCCGTTAAAAAAATCGAAAATCTGAAAGTACCAAAAACACTATGAAAGTCGATGCCTACACCGGGATAGGAATGATTTCCGTAGTTTCTATGATATAAAATCTTATTACCACACCATTAAAGTTGAAAAGGTTTTTAAATGATTAAACTTACACACGTCAGGATTTTAGTCGTTCATATTTTTCCTCGCATGTCCGCATTTTACCTGTTATTAATTAGAAAAGAACCAAATAATCAAAAATATTACTACAAAGGTTATTTCTCTTGTAATTGTGCGTAACTTCAAAAACGGCACAGACACGCGCCAGATTTTTATAATATCGCCCTCGACCGTCACGATGTTGAGCTCCCGGTTCCGCCATTTTGGAGAGATGGGTAACCACGTGGTGAAAAATTACTATAAATAGCAAATACGAAACTTGACGACGAATGTTATTCAAATGAAACCGGATCATACCGAGTGTCGATATTTACCGAAGTTAGTTACAGGTCCAGAACCTTAAACATGTAACAATACAAATGCATATAAACACTTACTTCGTTGTCCGCAATATCCTGTTTACACGCTCCCAACCCCACCCCCAGCGACATTCACAGTCCTTCGCCCAATTAAAGAAATAATGAGAAATAAATCACAGTTCAGATTCGTTTTATTTTAATTTGTGTATTTGTATGTGCATTTACGCATACATTTACGACCCACGTGCATAGACGCGCTGAGGCCAAATATTCATGAAGATAACATCAGACATCTGACATTTTATTATCATAGCGAGTTACGTTACGTGTAATATGTTTAACGTTAATTCAAGATAATTAGGACAATAAAATAATGCTGAAAAATATAGTTAACTATGGATAGGCATGTACATAATTATTCTTCAAAGAGAACGAACAGATCATGGTACCATCTCTTCCAATTAGTTCTTACCATTGATAAACTTGATCCAAGTTTTGTCAAACTACAGGTTTTCATTATTCTTATGTCACGATGTGAAATAAATTGTGTGTTTTTTTTTCTATTTTTGTTAAAAATGAAAAGTGTTAGTTAGTAAATTGCAAATAAGAAGTGGGGTTGATCAAGTACAGTTCTTAGTAGCGGTTGTAAGTTATTAAATAATTGACCATGTTACTTTAAAATTAAATAATCATCTGACGTGCTCTTAACTTCTAACAAATATATAATAGGTAGTACGATTATCCCCGTTTAATTAAAAAGATCATTAAGATAAAATTTCAAGAAAGCTTACGTTTAGTTATCTATGCCGACTGTGTAAGGCAGTTTATTGACCAATTGAGCCATTGTACAAATTAAAACTATTCAAAAATTAAATTTGTAAAGGTAAGAGTAAGACAATACAATTATATGAAACATTGTTGTCATTAATGAATTAAAAGTAAACAAGAAAAGGTTCTATCAAAGTTTCCATATACATTTAAATTAATCTACCAGTAGATAAAGGCAAACCGGGTAAATGTAAATGTGACAAAACACAGACGTCTCTGCCCCTTCTGTGCAATCTCACGTAAAGAGTATGGAGATTGTGTTTAACTCATTCGTTTTTAAATGTTTCCTTTAATTGGTAACACCACACCTTTAAATCCAAGGTTCATGAATTGAACTAATTTGTACATATATCAATTGACTTACTAGCTACATGTAAGCTCTAAAATACGTCGTCGTTTAGACAGTCTTGTTTTCAAAATCGATGTTTTCTTTCACTGATTTGCACATTAGAAATCCCTAAAGGAAATGCGAGATAAGAAGCCCTGTAAACCCAGTTCAAGCAATCCAATCGGTTCTTTTTGCCCCAGTCCAGCCATTTTTGCGCAATCGGCCCCTTTTGCCCAGTATCAGCCCATCGGCCCTATTGCCTAAGTCGGCCCTTTTGCCCCATTCGGCCCTTTTGACCCATTCGGCCTTTTTTGGACCCAATCCGGCCCTTTTGCCCCAGTTCAGCCCATCGGCCCTATTGCCTAAGTCGGACCCCTTTTGCCCATTCGGCCCTATTGCCCCATTCGGCCTTATTGCCCCATTCGGGCCCTATTGCCCCATTCGGCCCTTTTGACCCATTCGGGACCCTCTTTGCCCCATTCGGCCCTAATTGCCCCATTCGGCCCTTTTGACCCATTTGCCCTATTGCCCCATTCAGCCCTTTTGACCCCCAATCGGCGCTTTTGACCCATTTGGCCCTATTGCCCCATTCGGCCCTTTTTGACCCATTTGGCCCTATTGACCCATTCGGCCCCTATTGCCCTTTTGGCCCTTTTGCTCACATTCGGCCCGATTGCCCCATTCGGCCCTTTTGACCCATTTGGGCCCCTATTGGACCCATTTGGCCCCTATTGACCCATTCGGCCCTTTTGCCCCATTCGGTCCTATTGCCCCATTCGGCCCTTTTGAGCAGTCGGCTCTTTTGCCCCAGTCGGCCGTTTTGTCGATAAACCGTATCAAGACGGTAACTATTGGCTTTTGCCTACTTTATATAATGTGTCTCATAGTGTGTTAAAACTATAAAATTGACAACTAAGGGAATATTTTAGTTTAGTCCTGTGCCAGTTGTATTATATTTCAATATATGTTGCAATGCTATATATGTTGCAATGCACAAAAAATGTAATACCTTGTTATATCTTCTTATCGAGCCTTTCTTAGTCCTTCAGAAGTCATTCTCTGTTCAAACTGTAAACTCGAATTATTGCGCAACTTTACATGTCACTTAAGATAATGTAAACATATTGATCACTGAAGTCAATAACTTAAGTGCTTTTTTACTATACGGGATGTTTGTAGGATTTATGGTTAACTCCGACAGCGTTTATGGACTGTGTACCTAGACCATTGTTTTATCAATAGATGATTTCTTATTATATGCTCTTAGTATTACCGGCCATAGCCTGTCACAAAAGAAAAATCACTGACACGCATATTAAAGTCTTGGTAGTACTACTTAAACAGGAGGTGCTGAACGTGAAATGCAAAATGTTGATAGTCCATCTTCTCAAACTGCAGTTAGCAGTCAAATAACTCTGTGCGTGGGCATTTCAAAACCAAGAGTGTACTTGGCAAAGATGCAGACCTGAACTTTGTTACTAGATACACTTTATCGCCATTGAAAAGTATGTGAGATCGTTAGGACAGTAATTATTATGTACGACGAATGATGCATTGATGCAGCACTCTTCCGTGTATAAATATCACTGGAATCAACATAAATGCCAACATTCTCCAACAATGTCTGATACCACAAATAAATCTCAGAAGTATTTGCTGCTGCTCAAATTAGAGTTAGGCACAAAATCTGTATACTTGCTAGATGTTATTGTGCAGAAACGTTATTGCACGCATGATTAGGTTATTGCCGAACAGGATATTCACAAATTCTAGTAGTAATAGAGTATAAGAAGTAGTAGTAGATATAGTAGTGTAGTAGTAATAATAAAAATAATAATAATAATAATAATTGAAGAATGGTAGTAGAAGTAATAGTAGAAGTATAGTAATAGTTTATTATTAGTAGTAATAGTAATTGTAGTAGTAAGTAGTAGTAGTAGTAGTAGTAGTAGTAGTAGTAGTAGTAGTAGTAGTAGTGGTAGTAGAAGTAGTAGTAGTAGTAGTAGAAGAAGAAGAAGTAGAAGTAGTAGTAGTAGTGGTAGTAGTAGTAGTAGTAGTAGTAGTAGTAGTAGTAGAATTAGAAGTAGTAGTGTAGTAATAGTAGTTGTTGTAGAAGTAGTAGTAGTAGAAGTAGTAGCAGTAGTTGAAGTAGTTATAGTAGTCGTAGTAGCAGAATAGTGGAAGCAGTGTTCATAGTAGTAGCAGTAAAATTTGCAGTAGTAGTTTGGTGTTTGTTTATTGTTACATCGCACTGACACAGTTCATGAATATACTCCTTTCTTTTTAGCAAATAAATGACAAACATTTTCCTCGGTGCATCGAAAGTCAGTTGGAAAAACTTCTCAGATATAAGTTCTCCCACTGATCCTGACACGAGCCCACACGGTTAGCGACTTAGGAGTAACAAGTAATGAAAAAAGATACATGGGCAATCGTTAAATCTCGATTATTGATTGACTACTGGAAGAAAAAAGCCAGATCTAACCTAAATAGTTCAAACCATATATCTTCTGGAATTACCAAGGTAGTAAACCAGACATTGCTCCCTTCATTTTGAATTCACCGCCCAAGCCACTGTTACTTTGCGAAGGAGTAGTTATGACAGTCTGAGTCGTTTATGCAAGGACATTTAACATTACGCATAACTAGTAGACATTGCTTTAATGAGCAAGAAACTAGCAAAAGCAATAAATTTAGAAAACAAACAAAACAAATGCCAGTGCAACAATATGTAAGGATTTTTACACTGATATTAAACCGATTTATGTACAGCACTTTGGTCAACGGAAATGTTTTTGTAATCCATAATTTATGAGTTAAATTAATGTAAATTAAATTGTAAACGTAGCATTTATGTAAAACCATATTTACACTTTAATAGGGACAAAAACATTGAAAACATGCTAGGCTAACTATGGCGACAAATGAGCAATAAATATGTCAATGCAATGACCGAAATAATATTCTTGACTTTTAATGTCAACGAAGTATATCGAGTAATATCTCATTTATCAACATATATCTACATGCACGACTAGACAGTAATTTCTGTTCATAATTCTGAAGTTCTGTCATTTGCAAAGAACATCTTGCTATATATACTTCTTAGCACCCGAATACTTTAGCTTATGTAAGCAACCATTGCAACTCATTGTAACTCAATCCGTCTGACAGATAAGTCGAAAAATATGATAGCGCTGGCAATGTGGGAATAGATATGTCGTTTTTGTCTATAGCTCTAAATAGATACAAACTTTACAATACATAAAGGTGAAAATATGGCGCTTCTTAAGACATAACTAATTATGATAAAGTATAACTTGGTAAAGTAATATATGGCCATTATGCTTTTAATTACCTAGGGCGAACATCAAACAAGCCGCCTACAACTATTTCCTATGGTACATGGTAGCATGCAAATTCGCTGTTATTCGCTATTTCAGGCTAAGTTGCAGTCCAGTTTGTTTGTTTAATGTTACATTTATCTTGTAATACTTGAATATTAAGAATTGTCTTAATAAATATAGAAATGATATTTGATGGTTTTAACACGGCTCTCGGTTCATGAATATCACAAGGGACACCTACGCATATTTATAGAAATATATTTATAGAAACGTGGACAGGAATACAATAATGTATCAAAGTAAAAACACGTAACATTTCTTATTGGTTCATTTGGAATGAAACAAGTTATGTATGTTTTATGCCACTGTGATATTTAAGATATTTATGTTATACAGACCTTTGAAGTCCTTGTCGTCACAGTACTTCGTGACTTCACAAATCCATATATTATTTTTATTTAAAAGGATTTTTTTCAATATTTTAAAGATTCATTAATTTCAATTATAAGGTATGAATAAGTCCAATGAACATTCCAAAATTTGAAAAGGCACAGGGCAAAGGTATTTACATGCAAGCCTTATGCAAAGGTAAGAACAACTCTGTGATGAGTAATTACACAAAAAGAGCATACCCAACAGTTGCCGCATTGGGAGGGCAGTCGGCAAAGGGGACCGATTTGGGTGCTTAAACCGGTTTTACAGAGCTCTAACCTCGCACTTCCTGAGGGATTTCTCAAATGCAAGCAGTAAAAGGAAATCCGATCTATTTGAATAAAAATGTCCAAGGGCTGATCTTTTCTTAGATATGTTATGATGTCGTTAGTGGCGTAATCGGAAGATAGTGTCCACTGGGCATCTAAAAGAAAGGGAAGTATGATTTTCATTAGAAGAACTACACACAATTGCTGATAGTTAATTTAATTTAATTGTTAAATCAAAAGAGAAATGACTACGGAAGAAGTGCAACTGGTTGTAATATTCTGTTAATGTGTGGATGAATTTGGGGAACTAAAACAACATATAAAAAGAATACTTATCATTTTGATGACTTTTGTTTCTGTACTACATTTTTATAATCAAGTAAACATGATCATGATCATCATCATCATCATCAACATTATCATTAACAACAACAACAACAACAACATATTATTATCTTCACCTACAAAACTATAAACAACGTATTGAAATAAATTCGTCACCATAATCAACAACACAAGTATATTATCGGCAACAAAATCGTGGCAGTATAAATATAAATATCACCACTGATCATTATCATCAGCAGCAGCTGCAGCAGAGTCAGTGTCATCAACATCGTCATCACGATTGTAGTTTTTGGAATAATAGAAATCATTACCATGTTATGTACCGAAGAACATAAGCTTTTGGGATTAAAGCTTCATATTCTTATCTTAGCAAACTTATGTTTTTCAATGACACCTTTGTCATAAGAAATCGTGCTGAAAGCAGAGGGTAACTTACTTTCCGCATAAAGGCAAATTTTAACTTATTTCTGAATATCTAGCTTATTAGAAGCTACTAATTCACCTATAAGAAGATATAATAATTTAAGGAGGGAATAATCAAATATGTCTTCGGGGTGAATTGAGATCGTGATCGAGTTATCCCGACCGGAGGGTATGCCTCTGAAATATATGTTATTCATCAGAAGAAGGGAAACTTCCGGTCTATCGATACAAACAGTCACTCAATTCAAATATGTTCTACCACAGAAAATAAAAACGTGTAGATCTAAACGATCTAATCGTGGATTATTCTTTTAAACTTTTTATCCTGTTGAATGTAAGCATGTGAACTTATATTTGCTTCATGAAGTCCTGCTGAAAATACATTAATCATGGTCGACATAAGTTAGTCAAAGTTCATCTTTATTATGGTTTATTGCATAGCAAAATCAAGAAAAGTGCAAATCTGACTAAATCAATGTCCTCCTATAAAGATCTTAAGACATGGTCTAAAGACTGGTTTCATGAACTATTTTGATTTTTAAGTTATTATTTTTTGTTTGTTTACTGATAAAAATGAACGTTTTTTATTATCTTAGGCATAAATACATTTATTACACCGTCTCCAGATAACTGAAATACTGTTGGTTGGACGATAAACCCAATAAACAAACAATTATTACTTTAAGAACAAATAAATTATCACTCCCATTGCTATTCGCTTTTTTGAGAAACTACTACATAAATATAGAAAAGCTTGGCGAGAACCTCGATTTTGATATAAACTATACGTAATTACATTTTATGAATAACAAGAGAAACAAGACCCGACAGACCAATCATTATGAAGCAATATTCAAAAATTGGGTGATCAAATTTTCTGCTTCTAGGAATTGTATATCTTCGTTTAAGCATCGTCCGTACATTTACCAGGGGTCGACCAGTGTATACAGATAGGGACAATATTTTCTCACACAGTGCACATTTTAAACTGTACTTGACTAATTTTTATAGGTCGGTTGCCATTCGGACTACGTGTACAATCACCAGAAGTCGTATCTTAAAATAATTGCACTGTATGCCAATAATAACGTATGATACATAACAACGTTAAAAAGTTCCAGAAACTGTAAAGGAATTCGAAACAGGACTTCGATCGAAGCTACATAGTCAGAGATAATAAATAAGATGGAAATTATTTTAAGAAATAATTTGAATGCCTAGATCCTTCAGAGTGAATGATTTAACTAATTGCTTGGCTAAAGGTCGAAGGACATCCTTCCTCCATTCCTTAATTGTCCTTTCGAAGCTATCCAGCCTCATTATAAACCTATGGTTTATATACTAGAAGATATAAGTATAGATATCAGTAATGTTGTGACGATGCTGGTTTTAATATAAGTACGAACATTCTCATTTAGAACCGATCTCTGAACGAACATAGGTGGTAAATGTCTCGATGGAAAGAAAAATTACTGAGATGCCAAACTTCGGAACTGCTTTTAAATGTGGATAAAAAATGAATTCGTTGCCCGTTATATTGAAACCCTTTTTGTTCACTTTAAAACTTTACAAAACTTGTGCATGTGATTAAAATTAAACAGTACATGACGTACGAACTCGGTTAGTCATAAACGTTTGTTTGTCCCCAGATATTTATGAAAATGTATCGTGGAGTGGAACTTAAATGTATATCTTAGTCTTGTGGCGATCCACTCTGCAAATACCCGTTCTTGTTCTGATCGGATGAAGAAATAAATATGATTGAATAACTGTCACGCTTTTAAATTAAAATGCTGCTACATGTCGTCAAAATATCATTGTTGTTTTCGGAGAGTATTTCCTTACTATTGTCAAACCGCTAATGGGTGGCATTTACCTTTCATACTTATCTGTTGTTATAGCTAGCTTTGATATGGGTTTTTTACAGCACCATAATTCTACATGTGATTTTTATTTTTTAACTTCCCCTATACTTAACCAACGAGAGATGATTTTTGAATTATCAGAGGCGTTGTTGTGGTACAATACAGATATGTGAACCGGGTGATTTTGGGGTCATGATGTCAGCAGAAATAAATTATATGATTAAGCCGAGAAAATATTGTGAGAACCGAATGATAAAATTATAGTAGATATTAGCTCGGGTGTATCTGGGAAAGATCTCTTTTGTTTAAATTGATTAAAATGTTATCAATATAGTGCTAATTAAAGAAATAACATAATTACAAATGTACCAGCAACTCTAGCAAGTCAGAATGAAATTTTGTCATCTGTTTACTGCACGCGTAAGTTCGACAACGTCATTAACCTTTACGCTATTTCCAATTTAGTTGTTATATAACAGTCCTGCTATTTTTCCGGGCCGGATTTCCGGTTTTTTTAGGTCGCCCAGGACCGATCCTGAGATTTGTGCAGATCCGTTGAGAAATTTATTTTTTTTTTGGTGTGGGGGGGGGGGGGGGGGAGGTGGAGAAGGGATCATATTTTGAATGATCGGGATCGCGGAGATATTCTGGTTAATAACCGCATGTTAAACCTGTCAACATATTTTTAACACATTTTTTTCATTGGTCTAAATACATCCATTTGTCCAATCAAATGTACGATACATTTCAAGATTTCAATATCATTTGTTCTATTTTGTTAATAACACGGAATGTTATCTTAGCAAGTGAAATACATAATAATTATCTTCACCTATGTGATGTAGCCCATTTTAGATAGGATTTTCGTTCACAGTTATTCTTAACTATTTGGGATTGTTTTATTTTGTAAGTGAGAGCGGGCTGATTTACTTGTACTTGCAGTACAGTTTTGAATAAGTGTGTCTAGTGAACTCCTTTTTTTAATATCTATAAATGGTAAAGGTAGTAATAATATATGTAAATATTTATTTATTTATTTTATTATTATTATCAATTTAAGATATATAAAATGTGTTATCGGTACAAGTATATTTTCTTGAGGATACACAATTAAGCAAATACATATTTTAAATATATGTACATCAGAAATGAACATTCTTAGAGTAACATGTGTCTCTATTTATATAAGATATTTATATAATGAACAATGTTGTTCCCTGCTTGTTTTGGATTAATCTTCAGATCAACCCGTTTACTTTCGAATTAAATTGTACGCATTTGTCTTAGGTTGAGTGTCTACACTAGCTTGTTTGACCTCATGCCTAGGCATTTTGGTTTTCATTTAGGTAACCTGCTACACAAAAATGGAATTGTTTATGGTTCTTTAAGATCCCTGTTCTCCAGTTGAATCTATGACATGTGTTCATGAAATGCGTGGGAAATAAAGGTCAGAGTGCCCGTGGATGCGCTGACATAATTTATTACTTTAATAATTTCAATGATGAAGTTTGGGAAGCGCCATAATTGTTACGTGCTTCGTTGATGTAAAATTGAAGTTTTCCACTGGATATGAAAATCCCCCAATATTCTTGCAATTAATGTCAGTCAAAAATAGTTTAAGCAAAAGAAATATGCAACAAAGACGCAATTATTTATTATTCGTAAGAAAAGATTGTCCATTAAAGTAAATTAATGTCAAGAAAAGATAAAAACAACTTTATCAAATTTAGATGGCTCGACACAGATCATCGACAACACATTGTGTATGCGTATTTTCTAGGTAAAAAGTTTCAAGCTCACAAGAAATATTCTTATCGTAACACAACAGTTTGCTTTATACTTCATACCAGGATTTATTGCCAGAATGTTGAAATAGAATACAAATAAAAGCTAGAACATGTTTTAATTAAACGAATGTTTTCATCGATAGATCGGAATGTCCCCTTCCTCTGAGGAACTGTTTCAGAGGGATACTCCAAATATTAATTTCAAATATCTAAATGATTCGTGAATTAATAGTATCTAATAAGCTAAATGTTTAGAATTACGCTAAAATGTGTCTTATTGCTGAAGATCAGCCACCCTCTGCTTCCGCATGATTTCTTATTACAATTTTGTTCATAAAAACATAGTTTGTAAGCTTTCAATGTGAAGTTTTAATCCCAAAACCTTGTGGTATTTAGTATGACATGCTAATGGCTCTCATTACAGCAAAATAAAATGGTGATAACGATATTCATGACGCTGTATAAACTAAAAGAAATGTAATGCTTTTGTTACTTTGATATTGTTTATTCCCCTCTGGTCATGTTTGTTCATGATTCAGAAAGTTACTTTTATTTGTGGTCAACCATTTTTGTGTTGTTTTTCAAATCGAAATAATACCATATTCCTTTTCTGAACACTGTGTGGACATTATTATTCGATGACGTCACTACTTTCGTCATAACGTAAAGAAAATATCAGCGCATGAACATTTTGTTTTCAAATAGATCGTTTTTCTTTTCGTTGCTTGCATTTGAGAAACTCGTCAGGAAGTGCGAGGTTAGAGCTCTGTAAAACCGGTTTAAGCACCCCAGTCGGTCCATATTGCCGACTGACCGTTCCAAGGCGGTAACTGTCGGGTTTGCTCTTTTCCTTAAATGACTCATCACAAATTTGTTCTTACTTTTCGCTTGGCATGCATGTGAAATACCTTTGTTCTGTGCCTTTTCGGAGTTTGGTATATGTTGCAATACTCATAGGACTTTGTCATATATTCTTATGTTATTGTGTTCTTTATTACAGCAAGTGGTGTCATCTGATATTTGAACAGTAAAAATATACTTTTGAATGTGAATGATGAAAAAAAATTGCTAAGTCTAAAACAGATATTTTTTAAGTGAATATACACTTTCTTTTGTATTGACATCAATCAGATTGATTGTATTGTTAAAACTTGAAGTTATACAGATTTGTTTTTGCATTTGCATTTTAGAAGCCAACAAGAAAAAAAGAAAAATATAATTTCATAGAGGCGTTTATAAGAGCATCTGACCCGACCTGGTATGGCGTCGGTTCAAGGTACGGGAGGCCCCGGGTTCGATCCCGGGCCGCGACATACCAAAGTCGTTAAAGATGGTAGTGGTGGTGCTCCCTTGCCAACGCTCAAGCAAATATAATAGTAATTCCACTACTGGTTGGCCCTGTGGCAGGATAATGTGACCGAGTGTAGTAACATGCCAGGTGTTCATGCTTGCACTATAAGCAGCACTATATCTGCTTTATGTGGACACCGGGGACTATAAATCCAATAAATATAATTATTTATATCGAACCGTTCTTAGTCCTTCAGACGCCCTTCTCTGGTCAAATTGCAAACACGAACTAATATGCCACTTTACAGTCATGTCACTGCATTTAATGTGGAGATATTGATTGCTGAAGTCAATACCTTTAGTGTTTTAAAAATCCGGGATGTTTTTAAGATTTAACACAAACTTAAGGTAGGGTAGGGTAGGGTAGGGTAGGGTAGGGATTGTGTACTTTGACCATTGTTATATTAAAATTGTTGCACTTTGTTTTGTTGGCCAGGACGAGCTATAAAAGATATAAATATACAATATAAAAACTTGACGGTCGCATTAAGGTCTTGGTAGAACTACTCTAAAAGAAGGTGCTGATCGTGAAATGCCCAGGTTGACAGTCAAACTTTGTTTTAACTGCAATTAGAAGCCCGATATTTCTGAGCATTTGCATTTCAAAATCAAGTTTTACGCTTTGTACTTGGCAAATGTGCATACCTGAAGAGTGCTACTAGATACATACACTTTTCGCATTTGATATATATTTATGATCGTTAGAACAGTAACTTTATACGTGGAATGCTGCAATGTGTAGAAATATCACCGGAATCATGAAAACCGCCAACATTCTCTAACAATGTCTGACACTATAGATAAATATCTGAAGTTTTTGCTGCTGCAATAATTAGAGTTAGGCACAAAAGTCGTTTACTTGTTAGATCTTGTTGTGCAGAAACTTTATTACACGCATGACTAAGTTATTGCTTCCACTACCTAATTTCGGGGGAGAAATGTTTACTTGAAACAGATGAATCGATAAAAACAGTGTTTTGTAGAATTTATATCACACAATAAGAATGGATCTTTGATACATCGGTCTAACCTGCATGTATACCTTCAGTGAACCAGTGAAGTTGTGAACAATTGTTTAAAAACATTTTTCCTCAAAAGCGGCCAGTAGCAGTAGAAGTAGTAATAACAGTAGTTATAACAGTAGTAGTAGTAGTGACAGAGTAGTAGAAGTAGTAGTAATAGTAGTAGTAATAGTAGTAGTGGTCGTAGTGGTAGTAGTAGTAGTGGAAGAAGTAGTAGTAGTAGTGACAGAGTAGTAGAAGTGGCAGTAGTAGTTGTTGTTTTGGTCATAGTTACATCGCGCCGACACAATCATTATCAATAGTTCTTATTAAGCAAATCAATGGCAGTCCCTTGGTAGAACTATCGAAGCACCGCCAGTCAGCTGGATGAACTCCTAAGATAAAAGTTCTCACCCCGATCCCGATACGAGCCTACGCGGTTAGGCACTGAAGAGTGACAAGTGGTGAAAATAGATATACACATTCAATCGTTTAAACTCAGAGTATTGACCAACTCTTGGGAGACATAAGCCAGATCTAACCTAGTTAGATCGTTGAAAGCATTAATTTCATTGTCTGTAATTACTAAGGTAGAAAATTGAGCATTGCTCCTTTCATCTTTGAATTTATCGTTCAAGCCACTCTTACTTTGAGATAGAGTACTTTGAGATGACAGTTGTCCAGTCTGTGTCGTTTTTGCAGACATTTAACATTACTGAAGAGGAGTATGCATTGCTGGAAAATAAGTAGAAACAAGCAAAAGCTTTTCGTAGCAGTTATTTAAACAAAACATCAAACAAAAACTTCCCACTGCACCAATATGTAGTGATGTTTACACTGATATTTTAACGATAATGTACAGCACTTTGGTCCAAAGAAATGCTTTCGTAATCACTTAAATAAGATATTTGACTTAAGTCAATTATAAACTTATGCATTTTATATAAAGCCACATTTAAACTTTGATAGAGACATATATTATGGGACCAATATTAGTTAATTCTGGACTCAGAAGGGAAAAAATAAGCAATAAGTATGACAATGCAATGGCCGAAATGATAATTTTTAGTGATTGTCAACGACAAGAGAAAACATCGGCAATGTCTCATTCATCAACAGACAATTACATATAAGGTTGGGCCGTAATTTCTTCTGTTACAGAAGGAGTTCTGCCATTCGCAAAGACCTTTATGCTATAACTTTGTAGTACCTGAGTACTTTAGCTTATGTAAGCAACCATGGTAACTTATTGTAACTCAATCCTTCAGACAGAGAAGTGGAGATGTTTAATAGCACGGGTAATATGGGAATAGAAATGTCGTCTTTGTCTATAGTCCTAAATAGATACAAATAAACTTCACAATGCATAAAGGGGTAATAAAACGCCTCTTAATTGAACACTGATTATGATAAAGTGTAACTGAGTAAAGTTATATATGTTAATTATGCTTTTAATTACCTAGGGAGAACATCAAGCATGCCGCCTTCAACTATTATCTGTGGTACATGGTAGCATGCAAATTCGTTGGTATTTTCTATTTCACGCTATATTGTTTTTATAACTATATAATATTTGGTAATGTTAATGAACAAGGCTCTCGGTGTATTTTGTCATCCTATGCATAATATCTACTTGTTTCATCTGTTGAATATTATGCGATAGTCTTTAAACTATTTAAGTTCAATAACATTTAGGTATATATCATTTATCCCTGTCCAAGACCTTATGGGAAAGAATTTGTTCAAGATAATTCACTTTTTACCTGTTTGCAGTTTTCTTTTAAACATTATCACTACGTTATGTCACTATAAACTAATTAGTTAATTTAGTCAGAAGAAGTCTACGGAGGATGTTATTATCTGTTTATCATTCAATCTTTAAAAGGAAACCGATGAGCTTGTACATTACGTTGTACTTTACATTTCCAAAATAATATCTTTTATAAATTACACTATTCACGAAGTCCTTTTGCTGTGTCATTTTTCATATGCTCTTGGAAAGTGCTTCTAGAAAATTATATTTTTCCTTCTTTCTTTTTGTTTCTTTAAACAAACCCTTTCGAAATTTCAAAAGATCAGGCTTATGCAAATGCCAAACAAATGTGTATTAGTTCAGATTACAACAATAAGATCAATTCTAAAGATGTCAAGAAAAAAAACAAAGATTAATCATTTTTAAAAATCTGTTAAAGGCTTAGAAATTCTATTCTTCTTTCAATTAAAACAATCAGATTCTTTTAATTCTGCAAATATCACAGAGGACACAACGTTAGGAAATAAGGACAGAACACACGCATATTTATAAAAACGCGAACAGCAACACAAATGTATATCGAAGTGATAAAACCTTGACATTTCTTCTAGGTTCATTTAGAGTAAAATAAATATGGTAAGTACATGCCACTGTGCTGTTCTATTTGTACATGTAATACATTCCTTAGAAGTGCATTAAACTATTATGTGACGGCAAAACACTACTCTAATTAACATCAGGATACCTAAACTGTTTGGGGTAGGAATAACATAACGAAGGGAGTGCGTGATTGCAAAAACTCATGTTCATTTACACTCAACCAATTATATTTATATAAAAAGTGTATTTTAATATGTTGAATGATTTTTGAAAACAACAACAAAAACATCTTCACCAGCAATGCCATAACCAGCCTAATAACATACAGCCATCATCATAATCATCAAGACTTAAGATATTATCAGCAGCAAAATCGAGAATTTATAAATAGTATCACCAAGACCATCATCAACAACAGCAACAGCTTTAGTGTCATCAAGATCGTCATCACGATTGTTGTTTTGTTGTTTTGCTTTCATAAGGGGCATTACCATCTCATGTACCAAAACACTTAAGTTTTGAGGATTTTAAGCTTCACATTTAAGGCTAAGCAAACCTGTGTTCTTATAAACACCTTTGTCATAAGAAATCTTGCTGAAAGCAGCGGGTGACGGACTTTCCGTAAAAAGGCACATTTCAGCTTTTTCGGAATATTGAGCTTATAAGAAGTTACAATTTCACGAATAAGAAGATATTACTTAGGGAGGAAATAATATAATATGGCATTAGGTTGCATTGAGATCGAGATCGATATGTACCGATTGGAGGGTACATGTATGACCCTGAAACAGTTCATCAGAGAAAGGGGAACTTCCGGTCTATGATGGAAAAGTCATTCAATTAAAACATGTTCTAGCACAGAAAAAAAACAATACGTGTTCATCTAAACAATAAAATCTGTATTTCTTCTCATTAACTTCTTGAACATAAGCATGTGAACTTATATGTAACCAGGGTGTGTTTGTATTATATTGTGCTGTATTTTGTCCGCATGTTGCATGTTGTCCGCGTACATCTTTTTTCCCTGTGGCTTTCTGTATAATTAAAGGTACAGTTAAAGCGTCATGGTAAGAGGGTTAGACGGATTTAAACCGGTTTGTCTGGTGTGTGAGTGTTGTTTTTACTAACAACAGATTTCCCACCTCTCTTTCTACCCTTTTCCCATTTCATTTATTCGTTCATTGAATCCCACACAGAAAACATCATTACTGATAATTCCATATGGATGTACGATGTGTCTTTTACAAGACTGATTATCAGGGCTTGTATATTTCAACATTTATGTTAACCTGAAATAATTGATTGTCATTTGTATTGAATACTTATTAGGTATTTTCTCTATCACATGTATTGGTGTATATTTTAATGGATTATCGATTATAAATTACAATATTTACTCAAAGTTTTTTTTAGGTTGTGTTACTTCCAGTCCATTTGTTTACTCTTACTAAAGAATCCACACTCAACCAAGAACAGCTGTATCTTTTCTTCCATTGCTCCTACAGTTACATATCTTACCCATCGTGGTGCGTCATTGTAGCATAAGAAGAAGAATGTGCAGCAAGTCCGGGACTTGAACCCGGGACCCTTCGCTTAGAGAACAATGCTCTACCAGCTGAGTTAACCGGTCCGTTCACACATTTTTTTCCCTATGTTACATATATGTTTCTAATGAAGTCCTGCTCAAAATACATTAATCATAAGCGATGTCGATTGTGTTAGTTAATTTTCATCTAAAATATGGTTTATTACATAGCAAAATTTAAAAAAAATGCAAACAGTATATCTCTGGCTATGACTTTAAAAGTATTGACACATACATGTACTTCTTAGATTAGTTTCAGGAACTATTTTTATTTTTTATTATTAATTTATATTAATTTTTGTTTACTGATAAAAAAAAATTGACATTTCATTGTACTCCTCACCATTTTCATTGCCGTTTTTCTTATCTTAGGGTCAAATATATTTGCAATTTTAAGGAAAAATAAATTATCACACGGACTACATCTCGCTTGTTCGCTCGTTTCTAAAAACTACTACAAATATATCGAAAAGCTCGGTTCGTCGAGAAGCAAGAAGTATATGTTATAACAAGACCAGACAGACCAATGAGTATGAAGCAATACTTTAAAATATGGCGACTAATTTCTCCGCTTCATTCAAGCAGCGTCCGATCGGCGTATACATTTTCTAGGGGTCGACCTGTGTATAATAATAGGGACAATATTTTCCTACTAAGCGCACATTTGAATCCGAACTTGGATAATAATTTCTATAAGTCTGTTGCCATTAAACGTGAACAATCACAGGGAGTCGTATCTTCAAGTAATTGCATTGTGTATCATTAATAACGTAATTTTACATAACGATGTTAAAAAGTTCCAGAAACTGTAAAGAAATTCGAAACAGGATCTCGATTGAAGCTACATAGTCAGAGATAATGAATAACATGGAAATTATTTTAAGAAATAATTTAAATGCTTAGATTCTTCAGAGTGGATGATTTAACTTATTTCTTTGCTTAGGGTCCTTTCGAAGGTATCCAGCATCAAAATATGTTATCAGTAATGGTATGTAACTTTTAGTTTGTATGCATGCATGAGAATTGTTATTTACAGCGTAAATGGCTCATTGGAAACCGAAACGGTTGAGATGCCAGACTTCGCAACAGGGAATTGATAATGATTTCAGTGCCCGTAACAGGCGACAAAATCAGCAATAGTCGGCAGTTAATTGATAATTTCCTAGAGAATATGCCTTAAATACGTCGTTCCCCAATGTTTAACAAATATAGGCTTTGATGTGTCAAAGGTTTCGGTCTTCCTTGTGTTACCAAGTAATCTTTTGTTTGATTTATCTATTTTGTGTCCTTCTTTATAAATAATAAATGCGAAGTTAAAATATGTCCTTTTGTTTATATTTCATTTTTACTGAAAGTGTCGGCTTTGCGCAGATAAAGGTTTAATTATCTGTGTATAACACGCTTTAAACACCTGGGGTGACACCACGTTCAGTCAAATTATCGTGACAAGGGGCCATCCTGTCGATTAAACTAACGTTATTCTTGTTCATGCATCTGCAAACTATCAATAACAATAATGGTTTGGATTAAAACCATTGTCCTCCTGTACATGGAGCCGATGCTCAAAACGTCTTGCAAAGGTAAAACAAGTTTACATTGAATACTATCAAATACTATTATTACTCGTGATTTCATTTTTTGTCCATTTTCAAACTTTGCACATAATTAAAAATAAAAAATACGTGACATATGGATTTGTTCAGTCATAAACGTTTGTATGTTCCTAGAGACTTATAATTTGTATTGAGGAATGGAGCTTAAATGTATCTCGAAGTATTGTGACAATCCGGTCTGCGAATACCAGTTCCTGTACTGATCGGATGAAAAAAATAAATACAATATATTATAAATATAGTATTTGACAGTATAACAATTACTCTTTTAAATTAAAATGTTATCGGAGAGTCTTCTCGTATTACTCACCAGTGAAATGTATTTATTTTATTTTAATAATTATGCTATCTGTTGTAGCTAGCTTTGATATAAAGTATGTTTAAAGCTGTGTTGACTCTTTATACGGAAGCATGTCGAATTTGTATCGGACCTCTGATACAAACGAGATCACGGAAAATATTTTAACTTTCATACCGTCTATGATTATAAGACGTATTTCAATTTTTATTGTGTGTGTGTGTCTTAAGTCATTTGTTAGGATGCGTTCTGATTTCAAACACTATTCGTTATTTTTGACAATTGTCAAATCAATTGGAACTTCTCGGGTAATTCCGTCCTTGAGACAATTATCCCTCGGATGTATCTGGTGCAATGATCCTTATAGAATCACGATCGATTTGTTTACCGGAAGAAAAATATGCCATGAAAAGAACCATAAAATTCTTTTTATTATATGGGCTCCACTTTTTAATTTAACTGTTTCTCAATAGATACACAAAATCATTTTCAGTAGAGATAACAAAACATGTATCTTTGTTGTTTTATTAAAGACAACGTATGCGCTTGGACATTTTATTGTTTGATCGGCTGTCATTTCTTGCATTTGAGCAACCATTCAGGAAATGCGAGGTTATAGCTCTGTAATACCAGTCGGTCCATATTGCTGATTGACCGTTAGAAGGCTGTAGCTGTCGGGTTTGCTCTTTTTGTTACATGACGTATCACAGATTTGTTCTTACGTTTACATTAGGCTTGCAGTAAATACCTTTGTCCTGTGCCTTTTCAAATTTTGACAATGACAATGCTCATAGAACTGTGTCATGTTAAATTTAGCGGGGTTTTTCAGTCATACATCCGAGACATGATACGGGAATTACCCGAGACGTTCCGATTGTTGTCGTATAATACAGAAATGTGTACCGGGTGCATTTTGTTGTCATGACGTCAACATGAATAAATTATATGGTTGAGCGAGGAAAGGGTATTGAGAACCTATTGCTAATATTACGGTAGATATTAGCTCGGGAGTATATGAGAAGGTTTTCCTTTTGTTAAAAAAGATAGCATACTTACAAATGTACTTTTAACTCTTGCCCGTGTATTTGCTTATCAATACCAAACATGTTTTATTATCCGAATGAAATTGTGCCATCCTTTTACTGCACGTGTACTTTCTACCGCGTCATGTACCGTTACGCCATTTTCAATTTAGTTGTAAAAATATTACGACTGTAATGTCATTTCTTCTTTCTTGTGAATAATTATTTCTTGTAAATAACACGGGTATTCACATATTAGATAGGACTTTTGTTCACAGTTATTCTTATAACAGTTTGGGATTGTTCAATATTGTAAGTGAAATCTGGCTTAATTACATGTAGTACCTTCTTTAATTTTAGTAGTTATTAACGATGAACGTAGTGATCAAGTGTGCAACTATTATTTCATTTTTAAATTAAAGTCCGCTTACATGTATTATTAATACAAGTATTTGTTCCTGGGGATAGACATTTAAGCAAATACCTATTATAAATGTATGTACAACAGAACGTGTACATTCTTGGAGTAACATGTGTCTATTCATATGAGATTTTTTCATGAACAAAAGTGTTTCCTGTTTGGCTTCAATTAATCTCCAAATCAAACCGTTTAAATTCGAATAAAATTGTTTAAACTGTTGATATTTGTCTTATTTTGTGTGTATCCAACTAGCTTGTTTAACCTCGACTTTTTATCTTCATTTAGCTGACTTTTATTGGGTCAACTGTCATATGTCAAACCACTCTTTTGCAGCATGCTAACTTACTAAAAAAAATAGAACTGTGTATGGTCCTCTAACATCCTTGTTCTCTAGTTGGTGCTATGGCATGTGCTCATGAACTGCATAGGAGAAAAAGTCAGAATACTCGTGGGTGCGCTAATATATTTTATGACTTCAATAATATGAATGATGAAGTTTGGGATTAAAAAAGTTCTAAGGCAGTTTATAGCAGTCAAATATAGCTTATGCACAAGAAATATGCAACAAAGCTGCAAGTGTTGTACATTTAAATAAATAAATGCCAAGAAAAGATAAAAACGAATCCATCAAATATAGATGGAACTATAATGATAAAAAAAACGCGTTGTGTTTGCGTATTTTCTAGGCAACAATATGCAAAGTTTCAAGCTTCATTAGAAATATTCCACATTTATCTTAACACAACAGTTTGCATTATACTTTATATCAGGATTTATTGCAAGACTATTGAAATGAAATAGAATATGATAAAATAGAATAAAAAACACATGAAAATAAGATTCAGCAAAATGTTTATCAAACAAAGCGGAAAAGAATGACAAGGCTCGAACTATGAACATCTAGTACAAGAACACATTTTCATATCTATTACTCAATCAATTCAACTACATATTACTTATGTCAAGATTATAAGAATGCGCCGATAAGCACTGGCTTCATGTATGTACAGCCAGGAATAACAGCGGACATCGACGAAAAGAGACAAAACCTATAAAATTATCTTCGTAGTTCGAAAATAAATCATCAAACGTTGAACTGACGTTAGCATTTGTTCTTTAATAATCGTATGATATTTAGCTTAAGATATCATTTTAATCAGCTGTTCTTTAATGAACGTATGTTATTTAACTTAAAATAAGGTATCATTTTTATATGGTGCTCTTTAATAATCGTATGATATTTATTTTGAAATAAGATATCATTATGATTTGTTGTTCTTTAATAATCGTATGATATTTATCTCAACATAAGATATCGTTATATATGTTGTTCTTGAATATTTGCATGGTTTTTTTTATCTTAACATTAGATGTTATAACTATTTATAGTTTGTTCTTTAATACATGCATTTGTACGATATTTATCACAACAGAAGGTATCATGCAGATATTATGCGGTTTTATGCACAAGATTGTGTTATGTTCTATAGTCAGGCTTTAAACAACTTGTTTTATCCTTTTTAAGTGTTGCCATGTGTTAAATGTCTCATTCATAAAACTGATGTTCTTTCTTTCTTTTTTATTGCCTACGTGCGCAAGTGGATGAAAATAACGAAAGAAATAAATAACAATTAGTACTATTAAAATACAGAATACTGATGCATTATGCATATGTGAGTTTAATTGAGCAATTAAGATTGGCACAGCAGGATAACAACAAACGTTAAAGAATTTAAAAGAGCCACTGTACGCAAAACGTGCAAATATCAAAAAAGATAGCAGATTACTTGTGCAAATTGAAATATAAACCTTTATTTGAAAAAGTATACAAAATTACATAAGAAGGAGCGAAAAAGACATATATTTATTCATATCTATGCTATTTGATATACTATTTGATATATTTGATATACATCCTTGTAAGCTGACAGAATGTATGTATGTGAAGAACAATTACATATGACCTACTTTCAATTTTGTAAACCCAATAGTCTAGCTCCTATATTAACGTTTAGGTCTTCTAAAGGTTACAATGATGCTTGTTCAGGGAACATTCAAAAAAGTACAGTATAAATTTAAAAATATAAAACTTTCAGTGTGACTCGAAACACAAAATGCTTTCGTTATCGTTTCTTTGTGTAACGACGTTCTTGGTATGTGCCGTTGTTTAATTATAAGTACATTATGAATTAACAAACTAATAAACATTCAGTGTAACCTGAAACACAACTTGCTCTTATTGTCGATTCCTTGTGTTACGGCGTTCCTAGTAAGTGCTTGGTAAGTTGTTTAATTATGGAAAAGTATTCTTAAAACATGGTTAAGGCAGGCTCATAAAATTAGAGCAGATGTATTGTGATGACATGTAGGCAGTCTTGGAGGTACATGTACATATGATGAAATATTTAGTCTTTTATGGCATATTTTAGTGTCAAACAAAGCCCTTTGGAAATGCAATTAGTGAATGTGAATTCGAGTTTACTTAAAGTACAAAATTATTTTACCAGACATACATTGACTTCAGTCTGTTTCATTTAATGTTGAATACTTCTGTATTTCACTGGTAACGTCAATGTAGAGCGTTAACAACTTTGTTACATATCCGAATAACTAAACTCAGCAGAAAATTATATTACTTAAAATGGGAAATGGTAAATCGGATTTTGTTGCGCAAAGTTACTTAAGACATTAGATATCTATGCTGTAATAAAACAAAGAATGGATGTGATGTAATCTAATGAAGCAATTTCCGTCTGTCTTGTATGGTTTTAGACATGTCATAGTGTGACACACGATGAGGAGATTGCTCATATCCTATTCAATCATAGACACCATCTGACAGTTCACTGTATATATGTTCGAGTAACCTGTAATGTTATATTTGCTTTGCAAAAAGGAATTTTTAACAAGTACAATGTACAATTTATGAAAGATCCAAAAAGGTGTGGCTTAATTTGCTCAATCCCTTATGAATTCTTTCTTTATACCTTCAACGAACATCACTAACATTTTCATTAACTGCATGGATTTACGAGTACATGTTGTTTTCTTGTTATTTTATGCTCTGTTCAACATGTATTAACTGTCGTTGTACATTAAAAAACATTTAAACCAAACAACTGTTGTACGTCACTTCAAGTAACAGTACCAGACAATTGGATACAAATAAGAAGCAATACCAATCACCGAGACGCTGACGAAACATTCACATTATTTTCTAGTTTAATTATGTTTAGCGAGACATTGTGGAGTCTATCAATATTCCTGTTTCTTAGAGTATCTGGTTGATTTCAGACAAGACTTCATAGTTCGTTTTTTATTCCATATAATCTACCTTGCATCGACGACAAACGTCTGTGTTTATATACAAACAGTGACCGAGCGGTAAAAGTCACCGATGTGAAAGTGCTTGAGCCCTCATCCAGTGGTTTCGAGTTCCGGTTATGACAGGAAGTTACAAGTGAGGATGTATTTCAATGACGTTGCACGGCGTGTCTTACCCAAACGATTGTCTGGGTTTTTTTTCACTAATCAATAAGTCCCAAAACAAATAGTTCACCGTGTGAAATCCTTTACTGACCTAAACTTATTGATATAATAGCAGTCACTGTACGGATGATATTTTCATCAACACCAAGTAGTTTGAAGGAATATTTTAATACAATTTTATACAAAAAATTGTAGATTTTGTTGACACCTATGAAATAATAACAAAGAAGTTGTCAATAAATACGGAACATATACAAGGGAAGAAAATGTGTTACTTCATGTTATATGATTTTAAACTTATGAATTTTACCTTTGTGTTTATTACACATAGGTGCATATAATATTAAACTGACTTTCCTTACCTAATCCATTTCCGTATCTGCATTTCCCCCTATTAATATCATCCGCCCTGCCGACTCAAACGACTTTCACGATCTGCCGAAACCTGGACCGCTCTGGAATAGACTTGCTTTTCTCCCTATGGCTGTTATAAAACATCTTCATTGTTTCTGTTTTTGTTGCTAAGTGGAGGCCTGGAAATTATAACCTTTCGGATAGAGTTTATTATTCGCATATCTCCGTTAAATTGCAAGTCAAATTATAACAATGAAGGAAACCAAGTTTGACTTTAGATCATTGTAAACCGAAACTTGTCAGGATTTTTATATTGTATAACCCAACGATATTACATTACTTTCAAGCTAGATGAACAATATCAATTTACCAGTCTAGACAATGATTATCTGGTACGTTGGTGGTAGAAAGTGGCGAGTACAGATATCTATTGTCGAAAAATCTCATGAAACTGCAACTTTGCAGACTGCTTTTGGCGAAGTACATATATAATTAGGGAGACGTTTGTGAAGGAAGCAAGTAATCTATAGTAATAAACTGGAATATACACTACAGTCAAATCAAAACATGTCAATTTGCTGTGGACCTATTAACATCTTCTGTCACTGTTAGAAAATGTCGGTCTTCATTTCGATGTGAAATATGATATAACTAAATGCATTCTTCATTTGAATATGATAAATTATTTTTTAAAAAAACTAACAATGAAGTTAGACGTTTTAAAAGTAAGAAAAGAACAGTTGTGTGCAAAGCACGTGGAAACTTATTCCTGTGATCTTATTTTAAATACACAGCCGGACCTGGCGCGGACTTAGAGAATGCATTAAATAAGTCACAAATTGTTTAAATGCTAACGCCAACAAAATGTTCGTGTTAAAACAATAGAATGAGATAGGAATTAGAGATCTTCTAAAGATGAAACGTAAAATAAGACTTTTGCGCAACTGTCTCTCAACGACTGAATATATACACCAGATATGTACCTTTCTCATACATTTGTAGGTCCAATCAAACATGTTAAGAGATTGTTGTGGCATGTGTGAAACGAGTCTATGTTCCTCTCTCAGACACCTCTGCAATGGGCTCACGTCAAGATTTTTGACGGAAATTTTAAAGTGTTATTTTTCAAATTAAAATAATACTTCTACATAAAATGAATAAACATCTACTAAAAAACATATGTTGAAGTAAATAATTAAAGATATTTAATTAATTCAAGCGCACTATTTTTGGAAGAATAACATAGTGATATTAATGCGCATTTGTAAATAAACATTGACGTAATCCACGAGGCAGACTTTTTTTTGAAAGTCACATGGATCGAAAGTAGTCCCGACATTAAGTGAGCCAGTAACAAAGGTGAATGTATGAGCCGATGGTAGAGAGTGAACTGTATCTTTAAAAGATAAATGACATCGATTTTCGTGACACTTCCGAGCTAATATGGCAACTATGGAATGTGCCAGCTTCCGTTTAGTTTCAGTCGGTAGGTCATTTCCAAGATAGAACAGGTCAAAAGTTCAGGCCGATATTTGTATAAAACTCATGTGTGTAACGGCCCCTAGAGACCAAACATGATGCATTTTCTATTTTTATTCATTACTGTTAGCAATCTACAGATAATTCTGGACAGTTTTTGAAGATCTTAATTTTTGTTTTGTAAAAAGTACATTGTTCTTCATCGTGTGAGTTGTTTGTTTTGAAGAGTTGACAATAGAAATTTGAAATTATACAAGGACTGTTCCTATGGGATTCTTTAACAGATCTAAATTGCAAAAAAGTATTTTATCTTTCGGAAAGGTTGAGTCATTAGCATCATAGTAGAGGACAATAAAATTCTTCTCAGAAAATAAAAGCAGAGTGTAAGGATATCCTTTGCATGTTCTGGCATGAAAATTGCAGTCCCAGAGGACATGTCAGATTTTGTCATTCTTCAAAAAATTTAAATGCTTGTTGCGAAAGTTGATCCCAAGTCTGAAGGTGGTTTTATATGAAATAGATTAACTATGGATATGGAGTTTTCTCCCAGTCAACTGTGGTCATAATTTCCAGAACAATGTGGGCCATTGACTACCTAAGCAGTGACAGACAGTTTAGATTCCAAGTATAGCTATAATGCACTTTTCATTCTTCCTGTCTATCAGACCTTTCATTGATGACACAAAAAGCATATTTTCTTCAATGGAGAAACCTCTCCTACCAATAATTATTTTCAATGGCGTGAAACAACGATGTCTCCACGCATCAACGCTCGTGCATGTTGGAATTTCCTTGCCTACATAATCAGGCGTTCGTATCAGACATTGAAGGCATCTACTTATGAAAACGGTCAGAGATGGACACCTTCTTCAAGCATTCCAGATTAAGGGGCTAGTTCATTGTTTAGCTGAAATGTCTGCGGATTTTGCATACTTTTGGAAATTATTCTATTTGACTTATTAAAGTTTTACATGTATGTATACACATGTAATCTTCTGTATCGGAACAAAGGTTCACATGCATGTCAAATATTATGATTCTGCTGAAACAAGTGTATAATAGTATTAAAAAATGTATGGTGTGGTTCTTCTCGTAGGACCGTTTCATATTATGCTATCATAATTTTGCAGTGCGTTGAGTTGTTATTGTTGTTGTTGCTTGTTTGTTGTTGTTTTGTTTTTTTGTATTTTCTTTGTTGTTTCTTTGTTTGTGCGTTATTATTTTGGTTGTTGTTGTTTGTTACACTTTTGTTTGGTTTGTCTTTTAGGGCCTGCAGATGGCACAAAAAGGTCTTAGTAAAGACAACAGAAACAAACACGAGGCTCTCGCCAGGAATGTTTTAACGTAGTGTGCATAAGAATAAATGACAAAATATGAGGATAGGAGAATAAACATGGAATAAGTTGCATAGAGCAATGATTAAGGATATGTTTTAACAATTAATATTGCAACCAGTTACCTGCTATTTGTTGTTAGTTTGTTGTTGTTGTTGTTGTTGTTGTTTCATTCATATCATTGAACCTCTTCATACTCAGTTTGCTTCAAGTATTCGTAAAGATAAGCATAACTGATCTCGATTTAGAAATGTCCAACTTGTGTATAAGAAATTTCTTTAAATATCCTTTAGAAATAGGTTCTCAAATTTTGTGAATGACACCAAATGTCCCAATAACATTATTATTTCAAGTGGTAGTGTTCTTCGGTTACTTCTTTTTACCTTTTTTGCTAAATGGATTGTGAAGCTTATCCGGTTTCTTTTTAAACCTCTACTATGTTTTTGTGTCCTTCATGCTAAAATGGCATACTGAATACTCGCCACAGAGACAAAGCAAGGAAACTTTGATTTCCTACCTCGACTGGGAAACATATGTCGTCCACACGTTATGTCTTAAATTACAGATATCACATTTTCTTAGAATTGTTGGTAAACTTTATTTAATACTATTGCCGAAAAGAAATATTAAGCTGCTAGCTAAAGGAGTAATATTTACATGGACGTTAAACAAATATTAGATTAATAAAAGGACGTATTTTAAGTAATATTTAAGTAATTGACTTCATAAAAGACTTACTGGGTGTATAGGTCGCCAGGAAGAACAGTTTGTCGTTAAAAGTAATGATATTGAATCTCAAGTTGATCAATAAAGAAGTTAAGTTTGAAATGCGTTTCACATTGTATCTCACATTTGGTAGAAAGGTTGTCAAGGTGGTCTATATAATCTGAAACAGTGAAATTTACTTTCAGAGACCGCCGTTCCCTGGCAACTGATAGGAGGCTAGATTGTGAACTTAAGTATTTTGTCTGGGACATATTTAATACACAAACTTATCTTGAGAGAAAAGTTATTTATATATGAAATGGTATTTATATGTATCCATTGTATTAAACGGACAGCTTGGTGTACCAGATATCGAACGAGGGACACCACTTATGTTTTACTACATCAATAGTTGTATCGGAGCACATGTTTGATCTTCAATGAAGTAAATGATTAATTGACATTTACCTTCTGCATAAATATGTTATTCACGTAATTTCAACAACTGCCTCTTTAAATGCTGTTGCTAAAAGAATCTCCTCACAGCATGCATTTTACATATATCTTAAAAAACCGAACCCATCACGTAATTAGCTTTATAATTATTGTATCGACTTGAATTTGATTTTCTGGAATAATACCCTGTAAACTAGGTCACACCCTTGTCTGTGAAGCTTACTTGCCTGTTCTCTGTTTAGCTATTTCTTCCAATCGTTTATGGTTTGCTACCTATTGAACGAGATTTCATACCAAGCCTATATTTTTAAAAATCAGTACTGATAAACGCAAGTATTAATATAAGGCTGCTATAAATATTGCGTGACCACTTAAATAAAGCATATGTCATAAATAATAGCAGTATGCCCATCAGTAATTCCAAACGGCTATAATTGTTTTCCTTTTTTGTTTTTGTTTATTTCTACCTTCACAAAAACTACTCTGATAAACATAAAAATATCCTACATTAGAAAAACTGAAAGTTGTGGTCGGAACCTTTATAACAAGTATAAGTATATTGGTTAACTGTGAGTGAAACTTAAATTAAAGTGTTAAAAATGGACAATAAAGAACAGGAAATTAACACAGGTCCGTTAAAGAGCAACTGAGCGTGGGAGCTGACGTGTTCAACGAAAAATATATTGTTTTATAAGAGGAAAGTACAATCAGGGGTGGCGAAATCTCAGAAATGTTTACTTGTCCACGGACAAGTGGTTATAAAAATGTACTTGTCCGTACCAATGCGCTACTTGTCCGTACATTCATTAATAAAAACACAAGTATTTTAATAACAATGATTTATTAATCACTTAAATATGTTAAACCATAAAACTATCATGTAATTACTTCATGTTTAGTCAAATTTATCATATCACAATTACGAACGTAAACAAATCTTTTAATACTTTTAGTCTTATGTTTCAGTTTGGGAAATATAAGTTATTTTGGGGAATTTCAACACTTAGAAATTGGATTTTTTCACTTGTCCATGGACAAGCCAATTGAAAAAAGTAACTTGTCCGGGACAAGAAATGTACGACTCGGACAACTCGGACAATTGATTTTGCCACCCCTGAGTACAATGTATCTACAGGACAAAGAAATAAATGTCCTTGAGCTTTCTTCATTATCCAATTTCTTGAATATTAAGCATGCTTTATTTTGGCTAGGTTACATATAAGGTAAAACTTTTGTAGCACAATTTAGAATTTATTGATGGGAGACTCTCATTATTGCCTCTCAGTACCAATTGAGTGTGTATTCCTAACCAAACTAGATTGCTGTCTTTCATACAACAATAAGGACTATAAACGTTTATCCAATAATCTTATTAATATAAGTTGATACCTATTCAATGAATCAATGAATCAATAATATGATACATATAAATACATTGAAATATGATACATTTTATACAGTTACCGTCTCTAGTGTTTTCAGCCGCCGACATGATAAGATTATCTCGTACTTGTTTTCTTTTAAACGATATGGGACACGCTTCGTTTCTATACATGCTACTGGTCTGTGTCATGCTAATTGCATTGATCTTTGATGTTAAATCTGCATGAATAAAAATATAGCACCATATCTGTTCTTTAAATTTGTTCATATGCAATTTTGAATGAAAGTAAAAATGGGGCGTATCAATAATATTTTTTTTAATATTACATTAATAATATCAAAATAAACAATGTTTTATTATTATTATTATTATTATTATTATTATTATTATTATTATTATTATTATTATTATTATTATTATAGTTGGGATTGGAATTAGTCGGCATTTTTGCCAATCATGTGCAGCGATATTTCTATCATTATAGCACAGGGGCACTTATGAGGGCCAGGGCCTGAACCCGGCCGGTCCATTGTCAGGTGTAATGCTGTCCCCTTTGCCCGGGCGTTAGGAGGGAAGCCACCGGCCGCAATAGCTCGGGTAGTAGAGCGTCGGCTTGCGGATTGAGTTGTTGTGTGTTCAAATCCCATATTCATATTGTTCACAATGTCAGAACCCCGACCCTATACCATAGGTGACACTTTCGAACGTTTGTTTGATGCCGATTTCTGTGTCAGTTAGACGCTTGATTTGAAGTCTTTTTTAGGATTGTACTTGCATGTAAGTAGACATGTTACTTCTTTGGCTATTTGCAAACACGCTTGCATATAAAGAGTAATTTTAGAATGAAGAAAAACAGAAAAAATTAAGACATTATAAGCAAATATGTGGCTTTTTTCTCTTTTTGCACATATCAACGTATGTGACGTAACTTTTATCAACAAAAAAGTAAAAAGAAAAGCTAAAATACTCGTTTCGAACGTATGATATTCGATAAGCGAACAAAAACATGGAAGAAGAAAAACATATAGGCGCAGATATCTAGGTTTGTTACTCAATCTTAGGAATTAAAAAATTATAATTGTCGACTTCCTCCATATAAACTCTAGTTTCGATAATGCCCTACAATCGCCTTGCAACTGTAACAATCCATAGACAAGTTATCAGAGTCCCTTAACAATCATCTAAAAAAATAATGTTTATAAGTAAAGAAAAACTTAGTCTGGATTTTATTTTATTATTATTTTAAAAATACTTACGAAAAAACATGTTTTCTTTGTCAAGTGAGTTTAAGGGTTGTTTTGATCACAGATGTTGACGTCTTCGAACTTTTTCAACAATTGCATCAATCCGGTTTTTTTATATTTAGATTAAATTTTTTTCTATTAAAAATTACCCTGTATCCGACTTACCAAAATACACTTGAATCTTGCTGTCATGTTTGTATTGCTTAAAACTAATTATTGCATAAGCAATGTGACAAGATTTCGTTTATGACACGTCATTTTCATTATTCGCACGCAATATCATACTCGATTTTACTTTTAATTCTATAACTTTTCATTTAATACAAGAATGTAACGCTAGCAATGGGTGCTTGTTTATTTGGGTTTTTCGTCACACCAACAGTTTTTCTGGATAACTGGCATGATACAATACCATGTCACATTATCATGCCACGGGGATAACTAGTCGTGGAACTACCTTCATATTTTCTTGAGCGTTAGCAAGGGGGCTATACCACTACCATTTTTAATGGTATGTCGCTTCCCGGGATCGAGCTCGGGGCATCCGGTACTCTCTACCGATTGCGCTAACAGGTCCGGTCAAGGCTGACAATGTGTTGGGCGAAGATGAATAAAACTATAATATTCCTTTCTTGAAACGCCGTTTCATTATAAAGATTTTTTTCTCATCATTTCCACTGTCAAGCAAACCCTTAATCCATAGCCATAAAATTGATAAAGCGTCAATTGTTTCTAATTATTTTCACGTTATTATTTCAGTATCAATGGCACCATGCTGTTTATGACACGTCATTTTCATGAATACCACACAATATAACGTTCATTTTCATTAAAATTACGTTAATTACTCTTCTCTTTATCCAGTCAAAATGTAATGCTAACGTTTCATGAAATGTTGTCTAGTTCAATCAATAGCTTTTCATACCTCTTTCACTGCTGCTGAAACCAGTAAACCAGAGTCCAATGGCGGATATAGTGTCAATAATTTTCACAGATGCATTCAGTAAAGATGTTACAGCTAAACGAAAAAAACTTTTATAAATTCATGTATAAAAAATGTTGATAGCATGTTAAAGGCTAAGAAGAGTCGATTTGAAAAGAAAGTGTTTTCCTTTTGGTATAAAAATAATCAGCAATTTAAAGTCTTAGTACTTAACAGAATATAAGAGACATACACATGCAAAACATGATTTATCTTTATTGAATAAGACTTTTCTCAATCCAGAGCTTTTGTCTTTCATTTAGAAAGTCGTTTTGTGTTACTACATTCTAATTAAAGCAAAGGATCTTTGAACATTTTATTGAATATTATAGATTGTGCGGCTTCGCGAGCGTTTATCTCTTGGGCAGATTTTTAACAATTTCCATAAATAACAAGCAAAGAAACAGCAGTACAATCATTATATATAATCATACCATATGTTTGACAATGAGTTGAGAATTAATGTTTTTTGCATCATGTTAACTTTATCACAACTGATATTTGTGCATCTCGCGTTATTTATTGCTATATTAGTTAATTAGACTTTTCATCCCTAATGTATAATTTCAATAATTACCAGCTCCAAATTATTACAGTCTTGATTAACGTTTCCCTCATAAATAATTACGGTAATAAATAATGTCAGCATACCCAGCAATATTGTCTCAGTATTACAGTCATTATTGCTTCACTACTGTGTTATATATCTTAGCAATTTACTTCCGGTACTAGATTATATCGGTAAGGACCGTCAACATCATAACAAACGACATACACCGTCTCCAGATAACAACACTACTGTTGGTGGGACGATAAACTAAACAAACAGACATAATGTTTTGTTTTTGTTATTGAAAAACGTTGTGGAGTCCAAGTATGATCATAATAACAACGTCCAGCGTTTTTGTGAAGGAAGACCTCAGACAAATGTCTTAGTAAAACCACCATCGCACCGCGAGTCAGCTAGAAGACCCTCCCACATTAAGACCTTCGTCCCAAACGGGACTATGCGAGGAGATGTTAAGCAGTTAAAGGAGTTACAGATAATTTAATATAAGATATAATATAAGAATAATCAGATCATTGACTCTATTGCTTTTTCTTAAGACCTTAAATACTATTGCTTTTCGTATTAATGCATCTTTTGGACATGATAATTAATTAAAATATCGTATAACTGGAGAAGAGATACTTTCCTGTGTAAGAAATTATATTTGTTACAAAGCTCTAGATGATAAAGTTCATTACTTATTCCTGCAGAGATGACTCTTAATACAAATCCAAGGCCTGACCCATTCAATAGAATGACACTTTGGCACTTTCTCCATCTATGCCAGACAAACTTGATTAAAGATCTTGGTTAATAATGGTATCTCATAATCAGTCTTTGGTCCTAGTCTCACAGAGAGAGAAAAAATCCTTGTACTTGAAACATATGTTTACAAGTAAGCTGCGTGCAATGGAAAAAGGCATAGTTAAATTTTACTTTAAAAACTTTGTCCATGACAATTAACAGGTAACAGCTGAATGCACGGGTTTGCAATTATTTGCAAAGGAAATAATTATGCTTACTAGTATCCTTTCATAACATTGCAATTTGTTTTGTTTTGTTACATCGAAAAAAATTTGATCATACTGGTACCGTGCACTAATTATTGGCGGAGGAGGTCCACGGGCACATGTAGGGGTAGATGCAACGGGGCAGCATTGGTCTGTTGAAACACATGGATGTTCTTGCCCCGACTCGGACTCGATTCCGCGTGGTGATGGGCTGATGAGTTACAAGTCGGCGACTCGTTTACGAATGTCCCATCACCTCCCGTCCCCAAACACACCTCTTTTCATCTTAATACAGTATGTTGCTAATACAAATGTGATATATGTTTTAACATTACATTTTAACATTACATCATTTAGATACCTTTGTAATAGATATCTAATCTTCTAGACTACAGGTATAAACATTTTACACTTTAAAAGACCTAATCTTGTTATTAGAGCTTATTGAGTGGCATTCCTTCGTATAACTAAAGACCATCTCAACCCTCGTATTGAATCAACCTAAATTCAATAAGTTAATAAAATACACAGTGACAATATTTTCGGTAGTACGATGTCGTTTTACTGTAAAATCATAAATATTTTATACAACTACAAGCACGGATAAGAATCTGGTGATTTGTTAACAAACCCCTGGCATATAATGACTGCGGACCAGCAATATGTTATTGCGGCTCTACTCTAAGCTCGTTTAAAAAATAATTAATGTCAAAAATGCCAGCATACATCTACCTGTAAATAGCTAAAAAAAGACCAATATTATAGCACGAAAATGTGTCTTGATTTCTATGCAATTATTTCCAAGATTTCAAAATTTTTAGTAAGCCGCTTTCCTTTAAGTCTTTTCGCATGAAGTTCATTATATTTCATATAATGAAAACAGATAACGACCCTTATTGTTAATTAATTAACTCATTAGATGACACCCGTATGCGCCAATAACGAAATTTGGGTCAATTTATTTATGGTCTAAATAATGATGCACAACACTACTATTACAAAAACATACTAAGATATACAAACGTGTGAGCTTACAGAACCAACATGAGAACGCAATTATTTGACATAAAAGAATAAAGAGATCAATGAAATACATCTTGCCATACATTATGAATCCGGTCACAATAATTAAAATATAAGTAAACAATTTAAAAAAAATGTAACATTGTCTAAATACGTCGTTTTGCCGACTTACCGTTTAAGGGCGGTAATTGCTGGTTTATTCTTTTTGTGTTTTATGTCTCTTCTCTGTGTTTTTGTCACGTTTACATTTTCCCTGTTTGCCTTCCTTGTCTAGAGGAAGTGTAGATTTAAATATATGTGGCAATTCTTAAAGGACATTTTTATCTACATTGTATTAGACATGCATCAAATGGGTATTTCACTAAACAGGAACAAAACAGATCTTTTATTTTAAAAATGAACATCGTCCCGATACATAAATACAAATAAATGTCTGTCACGTGTGTAGTAACAGCAAACAAGCAAATAATAAGTGTTATAGTCGTAGTAAAGAACTTTACTTATGTTAACATCATTTAGATAATAATCACTTTTGTATTATACTTCAGCTGGCAGTCAACCCCTTTAGATCTAATGTTGAGGCTTAGGTTTAGATTAATTGAACATCAGCTAAGACACGTTGACAAGGATAGTCTATATTCTATTTCAATCCACAGTCCTACAAATATTGCCAGTGTTCATGTAGGTGCAGATAATATAAACAAATTACATATTCAGTAACCATGGCTACAGTCTCCCAACTGCATGTCCGACATGACCAATTATATACACAGTATGTCTATAACAGTCTAATTCATTTGAGACCTCAATGTCTTGGCAACTAACTTGTTTTTGCCTCGTGGCGGTAATATAAGATGTCACAAATGTTCTTTGCCAACTAAAATGAGTTCTGAAATATGAATTCTTGGCCAATGGATGTTTGCTAAATGTTTCTTTGCTAGTGCGTATGTAGCTTACACATCGCGACAGCGTATCTGTTCAAACGAGAAACAATGTGATTTTAAATTAACATATGTGTATACATACTGACGTACATACCAATAGACAAGCACGTGTGCGAATGTTCTTGAACATAGCTCAATGAAAACTGCATTTTAACGTCAACCGAAAAATAAAACTTTTTTTCTTTTCTAAGTTTCTAAGTATGTTAAATAAGGTGTTTTTATGTGAAGACCGTTTTCGTTTTACTACAAGGTTGAACGTACAAATAGTTATAATTTGAAGTTCTTATATTGTTAGTTGTTCATACTGCAGTAAAATGAAAACATGACCTCGAATTGTCCAATTAATAACAATAAAGTCTACATATTAATAACCTTTTTAATAAATGAAAATAAAAATCGCCCTTTGTAGCAAAGCCAGGGCTATAGTGTGACATGAACTCGCGTTTGTCCCGAAGACACGTTTCCTTTTCACTCTTTGTTAAACTATCAACGCCTTATTGTTCTGCCATGGCAACACGAAATGTTAATGAGTGAGACGCGCTTATAACGTTCTTTTATATGACACAGCGACGGTAAATTATTATTCGTCAGTAAGAAGATCAACCACCATGTAACTTAACTAAACATATATTTCACCACTTTCTTGTTTATAAATGAAACAAATACACCAGAATTCAAAGATAGTTTACATAATAAGCTTCCTTTTTTTCTAAAGCTAAACACGTCCGGTGTCGCTTATATCAAGTCCGCGCATCGTGCATTGTAGTACGCTGGATGTCTCGGAAAAACTCGGAATTGACCCTTCGGCATCCCGACCTTTTCCGAAGAGTTGAGTAGAAAGCGCCTGTAGATGTATAGCCGTCTCTCCGGACTGGACGATTTCATTGTAATGATAAAGGTGTACAACCTGGTGACAGGCAGGAGCCGACCTCTAGGTCAGCCGAAACTGCGTTGGATGGACTGTGTGAAGAATGACATTGCACTTCGGACTGGCGTAGACTGGTCTCTCATTGCCCAATATCCACACGTCATAACAGTCACCAAACAAACATGACATAAAGCCACATAAACAACAACAAAATTAAGATAACATAACCCATTACGCGAAATAGTAAATTTCCATCGCATCGGCACAATTATGGTCATATTGGCGACGTCTAATTAATTATTGGTGAATAGATACACCAGGTTTAAATTACGGCGCACTGCAATCAGCTAAAAAAAAGTCTCCCACATGACAGTTCTCGTCCTGACCGAGACTCGAAACTACGCAAACTACACGTGGGGAAAAGGTACGGGTGGTGAACACAAAATAAAGAGAACAGAAAAGTACCGCTCTGGAACGGTCATTCGGGAAAAAAGAATTGACTGCTTTAACCAGCTAACAGAACGCCTACGTACATTGTATCTGATGGGTTTTCAGAAGACAAACAGTACCATAAAATCGATCGATTTAAACAAAGCAGTCCATGAAAGGAAGAAATAGTAACGTCATTTGAAAGAGTATCGCCTTGCTTATATTCAGTTAATGTAAGTAATATTAATTTTTTAAATGTTCTGTAGATTTTCTTTTATGTTGTTGTTTTTCTTTGCTTGTTTGTTTGTTGTTGTTGTTTGGTTTTTGATTTGTTGTTTTTGTTTTGTTGTTGTTGTTTTGCTGTTGATTGCTTTTTTGTCATTGTGTTGGTGTTGCTTTATTTTTTGTTGTTGACGCTTTATTTTTTTATTTTTTTTAACTGTCGAAAAGATAATTTTACTTGCACTGCAAGTATAAATAAAAAACAGAGGAGGAGTAAAAAAGGTCTGTTCATGTTTAGATATAAGCGATGAACCAAACCCTTGTGAACGTCAAAATAAAGTATTCTTAATTTTTGGTTGGTGTGTTTGTTTGTTGTTGTTGTTGTTGTTTTCATTTTGTTGTTTTGTTTTTAAGTGATTTTTTGTTTTGTTTTAATTTTATTTCGTTTGTTTTTGTTGTTGATGTTGTTTTTTGTTGTTGTTGTTGTTGTTGTTGTTGTATTGCAATCGAAAGACGTGTTTTGCAAAGAAATGACAGACAGTAGTGCAGAAGCTATTATAATAAGTCTTACATGTATAATTCTGGATAAAAATGTACGCATTGCTTTAAATGGTAAATAAAATAAATGTCATTATTCTATGTCTTTTCTTGTCACTATCACATTATATTAACTGTTCAACTATTTTCCTGAATCACTAACAGAAGAGAGGATTTCGGCTTCTGTTTTCATTTTCATGCATATTCATTCATATTCTATTGACATTAATCAATAGGCATTCACAAGTAAATTGTAATTGAATATTTAAATCTAGAAATAACTTTAATATATTGTGATCTATCAGATTTAATGACATATTATTAATCATTTTTAAGTTCAAAATGATCAAAAGCATGTTTATACTTTCATGGAATAGTAAGAAATTCATTTACCTTATGCAACGGGGTCATAATGTTGGCCCGACCTGATTTTCTGGCTGCGTTAGAGCTTGCTCAGTTTAACTAGTCTTGATCTCTGTTTCAGTTTTCCTGAAATGCCTTATTTTGTCCTGTAATTCGGCGAAATGACAACGGTATAAATCGATGACTAGATGAGACATATTTAACAGTTTCCTTTTGTATTTGTAAATACTAGCAACCGTTTATAACACAGGCAATGTTCAGTTATTTTTTGTCTGTTCAAGTTTCTGAATTGTCAAAATGGCTACGTTTTTCCCGTGCTTTCTGTGTTGTTTACCGTCGGCCTCAATAAGTCTCCAGCGATATTTCCTCAGAGGACGATTCCATAATGGCGCGTTGGGTTTAAGTATGCTTGCTTACAGATATTGTGGGGGGTGGGGATTTATGTACCATTTACCGTTTCACATATTTGCACCCTAGGGAATTTGAATAGATGCAAAGCATTACTTAAATTACGAAGACTTATGTCTATATGTCTTCTAGTGTACGCCTGCTGCAACACCTACTACCCCCTAAGGTGAAATATGTCTATTCCATTCATTTATTAATAAAAGCCTTCTTCCAAGATTAAATATTTTAAGTAAAATAGTTATTTGTATTTCACTTTAGTTTGCCACTCTCGTCAGTAATATTATGAAGTAAGTAGGAAAAATACAAATTAATTCTTGCAGCTATGACACTAATAAATCCTCATAGGAACTATTTCTTGATGCCACACTGCACAAGTAACATTGTTGTGATCATAAATAAGAATATATATATTCTTATATATATATATATATTCTTATATATATATATATATATATATATATATATATATATATATATATATATATATATATATATATATATATATATATATTCAAATGTACGCCTAATGTAAAAGTGAGAACAAATCTGTGATAAGTCATTTAACAATAAGAGCAAACCCGACAGTTACCGCCTTGGAACGGTCAGTCGGCAATATGGACCGACTAGGGTGTTAAAACCGGTTTTACAGAGCTCTAACCTCGCACTTCCTGATGGGTTTCTCGAATGCAAGCAATGAGAAGAAAACCGATCCATTCAAAGCATTTGTGTTCTATTAACCAGCCTTTCTATGTCATCATTTACTGTTTAGAAATTAACTGAGCGTTCATCCCGGTGATATATTTTCTAGTATTATCGCCACGTATACTTAAAAGTTAAGTCTCCCACATTTCTAATTGATATCCTTGATATAATGTCAGCGTACCCAGTAAATTTACCAATTTACTATAATTATTTCCCCCTCATATTCTGTAGTTTTATAGCAACACATTGATGACTGTGATACATCAGTACAGGGTGTTGTTGTTGTTTTTTGCATTAAACCAAAAGTGCTGTCGGCTTGCGGATCGGGAGGTTACGGCTTAAACCCCGGCCGGGTCAAACCAAAGACTTTAATGTTGGTAGTAGTGGTTTCCCTCCTAACGCTCGGGGCTTAGGGGACAGCATTACTCCTCACTTGTCGGTGTATAATGGACCGGCCGGGTTCTGTCCCTGGGCATCTTATAAGTGCCCCTGTACTAGAATGATAGAAATGTCGCTGCACAGTATCGGCAAAGATGCAGGCAGTATCAAATCCGATCCAAAAGTGCTAATGATCAGCGTATTCAATATCTTACGAGTTGAATTAACGTATACAATTAAACAAATATAAATGGAATGGAATGCGAGGAGTATTTATGCATTTATTTTCTTCCATGCCAATTAGAGGTGATATCCGAAAGTTTATCTAAATCATATACACGAAACACATCTTATACCTGTTCTGGAGAACTGATTCTAAAAAAAATCTTAAGTTTCAGTAAACACTGATTTTAATATTACCTTAATTGTTGGATAGTAAAAATCAGGAAAATATCACTTTTAATGTCCATCATTTCCAACTGTATGAAAAAAACGATGTGTGGTTTTAACGGGAAAAAGTCGATGTCAATACTAATTACCCGGATGATCTAACGTTATTTCAAAAGTAAGTGGTCGTGTGGTTTTCTTCTTTTAAAAATAACTTAATGTGCAGGGTAGCTTGAAAGGAAATACTTGTTTTGTGATGATGCCAAGATGCTGTTATGCTTTACTTTTCACATGGATTAAGGGCATCAAGAAACAACTTTTCGCGAGATTTTTTCAGTTAACAAAATTATTTAGTTGCATAAACTGCATGATAATAAACTGTCGGATACCGACCTTGACCAGCAGAAGGTGTTAGCGGTAATAAATATTCAATAACATGAAGTTCAGAAGTGTTTTATTAAATCAATTTACCATCTGACTTAATGAATACATGAGTCTACAAATCCTTAGTCATGTACCTTTTCCGTGGTTGCCAGTGGCCCGAACAATAGGATAGCACCTTTAAATTGTCAGTCGGGAATATGGTCAATTGGCACCTAGGTCCAGCTAAAGGTACATGTATACAAATACACGTCAAAAAAACACGTCTAGCTACATAATTAACATATACGTCATAGTTGTGCTATGATGTTAAAAGTACACATTAAAACGAGATAGTATACTTTGAGTCGATTCTAGAATATGTTTGTTAAAACTCTAATTAAGTTAATATGCATTGCAAAATAGTATGATTAAACAACATTACATTTAAATGGGCAATTATAAACCAATGTCAATTCGCCACATCGCGAAACACAATTCGGACTATATTAAGCTATTCTTTGACAAGAGACATTGGGAAGAGAGTGGGTGAATCTCGCACCATGAAGCTTTTGAACTCATGGCTAAACATAACATAAGACAGTATTACGTATTCGGCAAACAAAATTGACAATTCATTATGCGGGTTGTTGTACATTTAGTTGAACAAGTAATCACGACATACACTTTGACACTTTGAGACTTTTATGCAAACGACTAAATAAGAGTTGTGTGTTATTGCAAACTTGTATATTTTTGTATTATAATTCCTCTCTACGTCACAGTTCACAGTAGCAATTTACACAATTGTAATCAAAATGCATGAAGTCACTGCATTTCTATTTAAATCCGGTGTATTTTGATTGGGTAAAAAATTTTGTACACGTTAGAAGGAACAGATAAGCCACAGACACATACATCGAGACATTTGTGACAACTTGACTTACCTCCACAAAGCTGAGGACGAGTCGCAGCTGGTTTGGAGGGTCGTAATGGACATCCAGGGGAGATAAACAGATTATTTTTGAAATGGGACGAAAAAGTATAGTGAGAGAAACTGTTAACGAAATTATTTTCACATTATTACATTGAGCAAATTGTTTCTCCAGGCAGGCTGTCGATGTGTGGAGATATCATACACCCACTCGGCTAAAGGTGGTATCCGTTAATGTGCCTATCAAATAAATTTATTTCAAATGTATCCCTGTTTAGGGAATTTGTTCATAACTTCTGCATAAATTCATACTTTGTAAAAAATGATGATTTTGAACACTACCTCAGTTCATAGCCAGTGCATACCGTTCAAATTTCTCTTCATGTTTATTCTTTCTTTAAATAAGCAATTGCTGCGTAAATTTGATATTAACGTGATAAATAGCCTTTACCTAACCTAAATTGTATGCAGCAATTACATTCTTCGTTAAATCTCTCTCTTTATCTATCTATCTATCTGTCAATCTATCTCTCCACATCTCTTTCTTTCACCTTCCTCTCTCTCTCTCCCCATCTCCCTTTTATTCTGTCTCTCACCATCTCTTTACCTCTCTGCATCTCTTCTCCACCCCACTTCATCAATCTTTCTCTCTCCATATCTGTTTTTTTGTCCATCTCTTTTTCAACTCTCTCTCTCCTTTTTTTTCTCTCCGCCTTTCTCTTTATTTCTCTCAATAATGTCCATCTTTCTTAATCAGTCTATCTCTGTTTCTTTCGATATCTCTCCATCTCTCTTTCCACCTCTCTCCACATCTCCACAACTCTCTCCATCTCTCTTCATTTCTGTATCTATCTCTCTTCATCTATCTATCTCTCTCTTTCTTTAACTTCTTCCAGCTCTTTCTCTCTCTCTCCACCCCTTTCTTCATCTCGCTTCATCTCCTCCTTTCCATCTCTCTTTTTCTCTCCCCATCTCGCTCCAATCTATCTCTCCGTTTCTCTTTCTGTCTCTCTTCATCTCTCTTCGTCTCTCTTTCTCTTAATCACTCTCTTGCTATATCACTCTCCATCTGGTTCTAGCAGATATAATTTTATTTTTGGCACATCGACAGATACATACCTTTAGTTATTTGAACTTGAAAAATATACATAGACTTTACATCTCTCTTTTTCTCTCCATATCTCTCCCTCTATCCATTTCTATATCTCCATTTATTCTCTATCCATCTTTCTTTCCCCACTCTCAATTTCTCCATCTTATTATTTCTTAAAACATGTCGACAGATAATCACCTTACGTAGTTAAAATTGAAATAAGATATACATATACTTCTTTATTCATGATTATATTATATGTAGTATTAATTTTTAAGTGACGTTTATTAATTTATAAAGTTACATTATATTGTATATTATTAAACAACTGCGTATGAAAGCGATTGTTTTAATGACACTCTCTTATGTTTTACAACAGAGCTTTATACTTCATTGTTGCATGAAGGTTATGCATGTAGGTTAACCGATGTAACAAAAATCCGCTCTTACAGAGGAGAGCCAACATGTGGCGAGGTTGCAGACAGTAAATGCTAACATATTTGCGCTCTGTTAAACTGTGGACACTTTACATAGATTTATTTTATTTTATTTTTTTACATCGCACTGACACAGTTATGGCCATCTTGGCAGATCCAGTTTATTTTTTAGTGGAGATAGACCTCATACTTAAGTCTGGGTAGAACCAACGGCTTACCGCAGGTGGCCTGGAAAACATCCCTACATTTACATGTAAGTTCTCGTCCCGGGATTATAACTTTTCATAGGATTTTGACAAACAAGCAACTGATTCGCCTCAGTAAGTCTGTATTCTTCTGACAAATACATTAATAATGGCAGTATTTTAATTTTAATGACCGTCAAATACAGATTCCTGGGTAGAACCAGCTAACATGTCAACAATAAATTGTTCGTAAACGAGCCTTTTTTGCACGATCTACTCTCCTCCAATAAAACGGAGACTACATTTGTATTTTATTTATATTTTCTTCAGCAAGCCCTGCAGATATGTATTGATACTAGCATAAGTGTTTACAATGTGCGTGGCATATACATTGTACAACAGTTGTTATGCCTCTCCGATGCCTATCCCATGCATTGTTTTACATTTTCTGCACATCCTTCTTACCATTTGAAAGTACGTCACTGTAACAGACTCAGCGACATGTTATCGATGTACATAACACACAGGAGTTGGTAAAACCGACAATATTAGTTGATGAAAATACGCCTAACCAAATAGCGAAATACTTATTCAGGCCGAATTTTACACCGCCCATTACACCCCACCGCCTGCCACAATCCAAAGTAGCCAGGACATACACCTCTTCTCAACTATGTGTCTTTAGAAACAGATTTTCCCTGCATCCTTAACAAGGTACGCAGTCGACCTTCAGTGTAATTAAAGTCAACTTTTTTTCAGGTGACGAAAACTTATTAAAAGATACGAACATTTTTGTTGTTATTTTTGTTGTTTATTTAGTGGGATTTGTGAATTCGACAATATATAAAAATCACAAATGTCAACTTGATTCTGAGTCAGTTAAAGCGGTATTGCTTAATTGCTAAAATAACACGAATTGAAATTCTAAAAGGATTGGAAGCAAACAACATTATAAACTTTGTAAATTAGTGTCCAATTATACATGACAGACACTTTCGGGAAAAGTTGTTTTTTATGGTGATGCCGGTGATATTTACACACGGTAAACTATGTGTGTTGCAATACTTATTTCACCAATGCAGCATTGCAGTAGCGGGATACTGTCCTAAATATTTTACTTTCTTTCGATGGAAATATTAAGTTTCTAACTTCGGGTTTGCCCACCCCCCCCCCCCCCCCCCCCCCCCCCCTTGCCAAGTAGAGAGCGTATTAAACTTGGTTTTGAAAAGCGCGTGCTCCGAAATACACTTATAGCGCCCTGAACACCAGCTCCCCAGAAAATGGATAAGGTATATTAGATATAAGCAAACTATTGGATACCACATTTAATAGTGTCAATGAGATTTGCAATTTACTTCCTTTTTTACTTATCCACATTATTACCTAACATTTCTGCGGTGTGAATGTAAACACGCCAACCCGTTATTTCACATTTTGATATAAGCAGCATAATGCACCAAGCTTACTACTATTATTATTATTATTATTATTATTATTATTATTATTATTATTATTATTATTATTATTATTATTATTATAGATCCTTTATTTATTAAATCATTTATATTATATCGATCTATTAATTTCAGCATATAGTACTATAAATGAAGTCATATGAACCATGTCTTACATTTTTGTAAATCATTAATTAATATATTTGAAATTGTAAAATGTTCCGCTATATTATGTTCAATGCTATTTACCTATTTATCTATTGCTCAAACATGTACTGCCGCCATGCTTTTGACACCACATGGGTCGTATGACCTTCTGATTTGCTTTGAATAAACTTTGAAACTTTGTATCCTGACTAAACGTGCACATACACGCTTCCATACTATCATACATCCATGAGATAAACTACATTCGACGTGACCTAACATACATTTGAGTATAGGTAAAGGTTTACAATTCAGTACGGTCTTTATTTGGTTATGTTTTTTTTTTACTGTTGGTAGTTCAACATTAAAATCCTACAGTAGTTTAAATAACTCGTTCATGTTTTTTTTTGTTTACTATGTTTAATTATCTATAAGCGCATGTGTGATAGTTTTTAAGCATAACTTGTGTAACACATCTTAAATTATTGCAGGCACATTCCATAGAATCTAGACCTGTATATGATATTTTGAGGTAAGGTAAGTAGGTCGTAAATTTACATGGAATATACCTGCATCATGCATGCATAAAAAAAGGCTTTCGTCTAGTGTAGCTCGAAGGTAAGTTAAATGTACTGTGGCAGGGGATAGTTCTGTAACTTCCACATACAGACATATTTTACAGTAACGGGCAACAGCAGTAAGTTTTTATACACATTTGTCTTTACATTCATTGATTTTTTAAGTGAATCGTTTATCTTGTGGTATTTTGTTTTTCCTTTACAAGTTTATTGATTTAACTAAACTGGCATACATTCAGTGTAGAAACAAGCTTGCTTTTTGTGATTATTAGTTATGTGTTGTTAATATATATCACCAAAGATTTTTTAATTAACTATAACTTTTTATAACTATTTAGATGAAAATGAGTGAGCAAGCCTGCGTTGTAAAAATTTCTCGTTGATATTTATACGTAACACCTCAGCCCCTCACCGTGGGTGTTCGAGATCAGGTCGGGGTGAAATCTTTAAGTGGAGAGGTTTTCCTGCTTACGTGCAGTTCTCGGGTAGTTCTGTCCAGTCGTAAGTATGAGGTATTCCTCTATCAAAAACTAGTTGCACGTCGCCAATACGACCATAACTTTGTCGGTGCGATCTAACACTAAAACAAACTTTAAAAAATGAAAATTATTGAAGCCCCACCGCACGGCAGGTGAGCCCAAAATCGTGATCCGCTTAATGATAAAGCAAGAATATGAAACAAAAAAAACTTTCCCAAGGGTGAACAGTGAATTACTTTATTATTCTTAACTTTCTGTCCTTCTTCACATACAAGTACTCTCAATAATGCAAACATCTAATTTGTTAGGACTCTAAATCTGTGCCTAGACAGAATTTACTACTCAGCTTTCAGGACATACTTTTGAATTAGTAAAAACATGTTGTGCACACAATTATCCTTTTTTAATGTTAATTTAATATATAAGGTTCTCTTTTCTCTTTATCACTTTTTAACTCAAAATTTTCTTTTAAATATTTACCACGTTCCTATATAGCAGCTTTATCTTAAAACTAGATATTCATTATAAATATAATTTTTTTTCGACATGAAGGAGTTCGGTGAAGTTTATTCTCAGTACATACAGTTAAAAAATCAAGGGTCGTTTTATTATGAAAACCTTTTTTCTAAATGATCACAAATTACGCTATATTACATGTAAACATAGCAGTGTGTCGGTTAACACCTGTTTCGACAACGACAAGTATTTGTATTATTGTGTGAAAGATATTGCTACAAACATCAGTAATATTGGTATTTTATGTTAAAGAGCGGAAGTGATGTTTTAGTAAAACCAGTTAAGTGCATATGGGAATTGGTGTATGTGACACTTACAATAAACGCATTGTTTTAAAAATAATACAAAAGAAAAGAATAGAAGAAGAATTAGTAGAATCCAGCCACTCGTCTCTTGATTATGTTATACTGCTTTGTATCTTTCCACTCATGCAATTCTCAATGTACGTCTACACAGTTGACACATGACGAAACAATATATAGTGATAATGACACTTTTTCGCCGATTTACATACAACAGACAGCTTATTGTAAATCTTCTCCTTTGTTGTTGTTGTTGTTTTGTGGAGTTGGGGTTGTTTGTTTGTTTTGTTTTGTTTTTGTTGAGTGTGTGTTATTGTATGTTTTTTTTTTTTTTTTTTTTTTTTTCATTTTATAAATATAGTTCCCGTCCTGCATTATGCTAAACCATGCAAAGCAGGTTTACTGGTCAAAGGTCGCTAACAGTTACTTGCTGGAAACATGGTGAATTGTTGATGGTTAAAAGGTGATTTCAACAAGGAAATGGTTACAGGTGACCCTAGACAGCTGTCGTCATATAAACCCTAGATATTCAAAGCGTATGCTCAACTAGGCTGCCCAACATGGCTGAAACTGCAAGCTTCTATAGCTTGAAACAGTGTGCCAAATTAGGCCAAATTATATGCCAACAAGACTGAAGTAGTACACTAAACTAGGAGGCCCGATTAGGCCAATAATATATACAACTATGCTGAAATAATACTCTCAACTTGGCCGTCCATCAAGACTGAAATTATACACTCAACTAGGCCGCCCAACAAGGCTGAAATAATACACTCAATGCGTATATATTTATACGTCCAAATAGGCTGAAATAATTTGACCAAATAGGCTGATTATACACCCAGCTAGGCCGGCCAACTTGAATGAAATTCTATGCCCAGCTAGGCTGAACTTATATGCCAATCTAGAGTAAAATTATATGTCCAACTAGGCTGAAATTATATGTCCAACTAGGTTGAAGTTATATATCCAACTACGCTTAAATTATATGTCAAACTAGTCTGAAATTATATGTCCAACTAGGCTGGAATTATTTGTCCAACTAGGCTGAAATTATTTGTCCAACTAGGTTGAAGTTATATATCCAACTACGCTTAAATTATATGTCAAACTAGTCTGAAATTATATGTCCAACTAGGTTGAAATTATATGTCCAACTAGGCTGAAATTATATGTCCAACTAGGTTGAAGTTATATATCCAACTACGCTTAAATTATATGTCAAACGAGTCTGAAATTATATGTCCAACTAGTCTGAAATTATATGTCCAACTAGGCTGAAATTATTTGTCCAACTAGGTTGAAATTATATGTCCAACTAGGTTGAAATTATATGTCCAACTAGGTTGAAATTATATGTCCAACTAGGTTGAAATTATATGTCCAACTAGGTTGAAGTTATATATCCAACTACGCTTAAATTATATGTCAAACTAGTCTGAAATTATATGTCCAACTAGGCTGGAATTATTTGTCCAACTAGGTTGAAATTATATGCCCAACTATGCTGCAATGTTATGCCCTACTAAGCTGAACTTATATGCCCAATTAGGTTGAAATTATATGTGCAACTAGGATAAAATTATGTGCCCAACTAGGCTGAAGTTATGTACCCAACTAGGTTGAAATTATATGTCAAACTAGGCTAAAATTATGTGCCCAACTAGGCTGAAAGTATATGCGCAACTAGACTGAAAGTATATGCCCAACTAGGCTGAAATTATATGTCCAACTACATGTAGGTTGAAGTTGTATGCCCAACTAGGCTGAAATTATAGCGGTACTAAAAATGCACCAAAAGGCTCCCAGTGTACAACATATATTACAAATGTAAAATAAAAACAGAAATCGTGCCAGGCATTGACGAAACCCCAAATTACGTATCAAAGTATTCTACAAAACTGCTATAGTAAGTCCAGACTCTTTATTGTCGTACTTAAGCTTATCCCCAAGCCTTTCAATTATGTTGGCTTGCATCGAAATATCTTATTTTAAACCATTGTCATAATTCGTATGGTTGATAGACAATGTTAAATCATATTTTTAAATGTACATGATAATGTGTCTAGACCTAGTGCTACCATAGACCCAGAGACAAACAGTGTAACTTCTGGTCAGGCAGCTCTCAGAGGAATATGGCTGATCAGTGATCACTGCCGTAACGTAACTATTTGAATATGTCTGTATATGGCTTTTTAATGTCTAATAGTTAGTAATACGATTATAAAATCCAGGTATATTTGTAAAGTAATTACACTGATATTGTTCCATAGATTCTGCAAATAAATTAGGTTGTCTAGACCAGTGCAGTGCAGTACGGACTGCTTTATTTGAAGTTTGACCTTGTCCTAGTTTAAGTTAAGATTCGTGCGAGGTTTACATATGTACTACTTCGTTGTTGTTTTGTGTGTGTTATCGTCTGTTAAAATGTAAGGTAATTTTGCGTTGTCTTATAAATGGATGAACCTTAACAGCAAAGATAAGTGTGTGTGTGTGTGTGTGTGTGTGTGTGTGTGTGTGTGTGTGTGTGTGTGTGTGTGTGTGTGTGTGTGTGTGTGTGTGTGTGTGTGTGTGTGTGTGTGTGTGTGTGTGTGCGTGTGTGATAGTGTGCGTGTGTGTGCGTGCGTGTTTGAGTGCGTGCGTGCGTGTTTGAGTGCGTGCGTGTGTGTGTGTGTGTGGATTAGGGTGAGTTACATGTTTTGAGCCTCAAAAGACGGTGATTGTACCGTCGCAAAATCCTCATATTAACTATTTTAAGATATAAAACAAGAACAGCATTATCATGGAGACATGATATTCATTTTCGATTAAGTCAGCTGGTTCAGATAGAAGGATGTCGGTCTACAGATCGAAAAGTATCAGATGTAAATATTCCAAACGGATTGGAAAACGTAATTTTAATAGTTTCCTTCCTTTTATCTCATGATACTTAACTGAACAAGTTATCTCGAAATTATGAGAGTTTTAATTCGAGGGATTTCATGTTCGATAATTAATGTAGGTTATTACAGAGAATCATTACCTCTAAGTTATTCAAATAAACATCGTCTTCGTATTAACAATAAATGCAGGTAAGGCGGGAACTTTCATGTTGAAGATTTTCAAGCTAAGCGGGTTCTACTACAGAGAAATTAATCTGAGGTCTTGCACTACCAATACATGCAAATAGCTGGATGTCGCCAATATGACTATCATTATGTCGTTTGATGTAACAAAGAACAATTAAAACTAAACAAGTAAATAAACAGATCTTATAATATAAAGCTGACGTTTTATTCTTTAATTCTAAGGATATTTCAAACTTGTGTATGCCTAATGTGTAACATAGCCATACAGATAACACCCAATCAAAAGATAGATGCAATTCGGTTAGGTCAAGCTTTGTTGCCACGTAGGAATTGTTGAATGCATAGAAGATTAAATTCACTCCTGACTTTTCTCTATAGTAGATAGTCTCTCTAAAGTAAACTGTTTTGCTAAACGGGTTGTATAAAAATACTTCAGAGAATGCAAAAAGTTTCTTTTCATTTATTAAATGTTAAAGTATTTAGTGTTGTATGAAGATTTTTAACAGAATCGGCTTTTGCCATAGTTTAGTTTGCTAATTACACTGATAGTGACGATATTGTTAACACAGTTTAAACTGTCAATAAAACCTAACAAAGTCATAATAATTTGAATGTGTTTTGTGTTGAAAGTCAGAAACGTTTTTGCCGTGATCCTGTTGGTGGAAAGCGAGGAAATACAGTCAAATACAAATAAAAAATAAATTACAAAAAAGACGAAGGAAAAAATTACAAAAGCAACACCAACAAAACACACAAAAACAACAACAAACAAACACAAGAGTATTAAACAAACCAAATCGACAACATAGCCCTAAAACCAACTTTCAACCTCTTAATCTTCCACTAACAACATAAAAAAAACACTTTGATTACAAAAAGGACAACATTATACTTGAGCATAATTGAACATATTTATTACTCTGAGGAAATCATTTTAACAGCATGTTCGTGAGGATTCTTCTATTTCAGTGACGATGTTAGTGCAATCACTTCTCGCTGGACTGGCTGTGTTGATTACCTGGAAGGTCGTGATGACTCTAGTCTGGTATGTTGGACTTTGTCGGCAGATGAGGAAAATTCCACAAAAACCGGGTCATTGGCTCTTCGGAAATTTACCCGACGTAAGATTAATTATTGTGGATATACATTTTTATAGTGTTATTATTACAGGGTATGCTGTTGTTGTTGTTGTTTGTAATTTTAAGCACGAAAAACCAACACCATTGTTTGCCTCATGTGTGCTCATGTGCATTTGCCTACATCTGCCAGGAACTCTTTTCTTATATATATATATATAATGTCTTGCCATAAAGTACAGTTTAAAGGGTTTATTTGCATTAAACTAAAATTTACTTAACAAGATAAATACTTTTTTACCAGTCATTATTTCTAACATACGCACTGTAAAACGAAAATGTAAGTCTTGCCTGCAAAATAACACAACATGTATCAAAAATTGAAACGGCACAGGACAAAGGCATTCACATGCAAGTCAAATGTAAAAGTAAGAACAAATCTGTGATGAGTCATTTAACAGAAAGCGCAAACCCAGCAGTTACCGCCTTGGCGCAGGTCAGTCGACAATATGGATCGAACTGGCGTGCTTAAACCGGTTTTATAACCTCGCACTTCCTGACGGGCTTTGTCAAAGGCAAGCAATGAAAAGAAAACCGATCTATTTCAATAAAAAAATGTCTACACGCTGACGTTTTCTTCGATAATATTTGACAAAAATAGTGACGTCATTTAAATGTAATGTCCACAAAGTGTTTAGAGAGAGAGAGAGAGAGAGAGAGAGAGAGAGAGAGAGAGAGAGAGAGAGAGAGAGAGAGAGGGAGAGAGAGAGAGAGAGAGAGAGAGAGAGAGAAGAAGAAGAAGAAGAAGAAGAATTACACATAAAGTGTTGATAAAGCGACATTGTACAATAGGCATGTAATCGGAACTACTTTTTGGTACCTTTTCTTATTTAACCATTCTGTATCATTTAAAATAAATATATTACACTTATGAGTTTTGCATCACTGACGATCGGATCATTTATTTCCAGTTAAAAGACGCCAAAAACTATATGGACACCATAGAGACTATGACAAAGACCCAGGGAATCCGAATGTATTGCCTGTGGGTCGGACCATTTCCGTTTACAGGGGTAACACACCCAGATGCCGTAAAACAGGTGATCAGTCAAGCAAACGAGAAAGCAATGAGCTTCAACGACGGATATAGAATGTTTCGACCCTGGTTAGGTAAGTATATATTACATCGATATGCCAGTCCAGTTTAGGAAAGTAAAAGACAATACACAGAGAAATGTTTTCAAACTAACAATTGTCTAGCAGCGTGTTAATAATCCCGTTAATGAAGTACAAGGCATATAATCTACATGTACATGTCAGCATATACGGAAACATATTAGTAGTTTGTCAATAATTATACATGAGTACAGAACATAAAACCTATCTTAAAGGCGCTAACAAATAGCTTGCCTTTATCTTATACATGTAACACCATATTACATTGTACGCCTGTTCTGGGAAAATCGTGCATAATTCCAGAATAACATTATAAGTAAGTAAAGGATGTATTACATTAACTCAATTGTTCAACATTACAAATTGTTAAATATATCGCATTAATTGTCTATTTTTTTCCAAATCTATAAACAAGCAAGATGAGGACTTTAGCCAAACATAAATATCGACGGCAGAACTGATTACCCGGATGATAATGAATCGTGATATCAAAAGAAAGTTGTCAAGTGCTTGTGTCAGCTTAAAAATAGCTAAATATTCAATGTGGCTTGGATAGAAAATACCATTTTGTAAGGTGAGGTGTGATGCTGTACATTAAGAAAGATGTAGGACGAATAAATAACATAACGCATGATCTTTATAAACAACAATAACCTATGTATAAATCTTTTTTTTCCAAGGCGATGGTTTGTTGATCAGCTCTGGCAAGAAATGGAAAAGAAACAGAAGAATGCTGACACCTGCATTTCACTTCGAAATTCTAAAAGGCTATGTTAAGGTTATGAACAACTGTGCGGCGGTGGTGTGTGTAAGTGTGATAGTGTTTTCTCATCGTCATGAATGAATATATGCAGCAAAACCTTTACTCCCTTCACTGGAAAATATTTCTCGAAAATCAAAAGAAACACACATTGCCTAGAAGAAGTATACACTTTGTTCTTTTAACCAATGTCACGCTGTAAACGTTATTGTCATTAGATTAACATTGCCCTACATATCATTCAGAAGATAATGGCGTTGATTATCACCAGCATTACCCAGAATACGCATGAATATATAGGTCATGCGCTTGGATGAGGAATAGGCTCTTGAAAAGCCAATATTGCATTTGTCCCAAGCAATCACATTTTTTAGTTTGATTCGGCATTTTCTTAAAAATTTATAAACCATTTAGAATTATGTTTAATTTTATTAAAGCAAAACAAGAGTAAGAATATATGACAAAGTCCAAAGAAAACATTTTTCAAAAGAAAAAATCCGTTCAGTCTGACAACATTAGGCGAATAAGGCACGTTGGACTAACATAAAAAATATTAGCGGCACTTAAACCAAAGTAAATTACCTTCAGTGATTGCGATTATTTCTGAAATGTTTTTTTTTAAGAATTGCCTCAACACCTTTAGAAAAAAGTGGTGTCTGAATCGACAATGGAAATGTAAATGTACACATATACGGATTAAATCTCATTGTGTTGACATTCCTGCTCTGTGAATGCTGGTCTTGTGCGTGCAAAATTAACCCTTGCGTGCTTCATATATTTGCAAGCACGCTGTGTATCTAAAGTTTAGTTAAATTTTACTTCAACTACTATTTAACTACATTATCGCACAATTTGCTTAAAAACACGAATTCGAAATTCCAATGTTTGACTTTATCATATAAATGCAAGTGAACTGAAAAATTCAAGATTAAAGAACTACTGCACTTTAATTATGAATGATGCTGGTTAAGCCCATAAAGTTACAAATGTAGTGTTAGTAGCATTATAAGTAAACACCTTAAAACAATACACACTGCACATAATATACATAGAAATATATACATTCGAAAATTAAGAAAAGAAATCGGACCTGAAAGGTTGCAATGTATATGAATGATATGTGAAAGCATGCAACCATTCTCATCAAATGTATCAATTAGTATAGAATTGAATTTAAAAAAACAGTGGCACTAAGTTATTGAAAAGCTCGTATGCTTTACAGTGAGAAGAACGTTGTTTTGTTGTTATTTGTTCGTTTCTGAAAATCGAAACAACAATTTGAGATAGGTATGACCCTTTCCTTTTTCAGATGTACAATAATGTATCTAACTAAACACTAGTAGTTACCCTTACAGTTCAGTTAGTTTCCATTTTTAAACATTTGAATTTCATGTTTAAATTTTAATTTAATTTAATTTAAGTATTGAAGTTTATGATTTAACAAACACAATTACTCTAGTAACAAGACCAGCAACCGCATCGGTCAATAAATAATATATAATTGAATATCACGTTACATTGTATACCATAAAAGTTAATTATTATATACTAAAAAAGTAAATATATAATTATTTTAAATATTTATTTTGAATTGAATTGAAACACCTTGTCCAAAATCTCGTGTTTCATATTATGTATAATCTACAAGAAGAAACTATTTGATCGGATTTGTATTTTCCTTTGTCAATTTTTCGTTTATTTTAGGATAAGCTGAAAGACGGAACCAAAGACGGTCAAAGTGTCGAGATACATGATTATTTTGGTCGGTCAACATTGGACGTTATGCTGAAATGTGCACTCTCCTTCAAAGGCAGTGTGCACGACGAGGAGTAAGTGCAATGGCTACATTCAGCCTAATCTCTCGTGTAGTTGCTGGAACGTGAGCTCCATTCATATAGGATCCCTTACCCATTCCCGGGAAGCGACATTATATAATATGTGCCGTGGAATAGTTATCGCTGCTTATTAAATGCTGTTGGCCAGGAAACAGGATTGGGGGTTTGTATTATGAAAGGTAGCCACGACATTCTGAGATGGCATTGTTACGATGATTTGCTTCAAATGAACAGCGTCCCAAACAAACGCATTCATTATTATTGTTAATCATAATTGAACGCACAGACTTCGCGACGTTTAAAAGATGCAGAATGAAGATTACTGAAAATCAGGTATAAACTAAAACTTCAGGACTTATCATATTTACTTATTAACAACATAAACATTGAAGTAATAGCAGTTTGTATAAACATGTTATTCTTTGCTTGTATCGAAACACTTAAAATACAAGTAATACAAGTAAAGCAGAATGCAATATAATAATATATTATATATATATATATATATATATATATATATATATATATATATATATATATATATATATATATATATATATATATATATATATATATATATATATATATATATAATAGGCGCCAAATATATGTTTAAAAAGGTAATGCTTTACCTGGTGTACGACGTAGCCGGACATCCGATGAGTATTTCGACTAAAAGTAAGCTAACAATGTGTTCTAACAATTGACCTTCACATGGAAATAAAATATTCTTCACCATTCGTATTGCATATTGTCTAAATGTATCAAACAATTAATTCAATAGCAGAACCAACTTATAAGGAATAGGTAAATAAGAAAAGGTCCTATCACAATTTCCACAGATATTTAAATTTTATCTACCTGTAGACAAAGGTAAACTATTAGGAAACCCATTAAAAAATAATGAGCGAATAACAATCTTAAAACCCCCGTACAGAACTGCTGTGAGAATAAATTCTGCTTTACGAAGTTGCCAAAGTCGGTTTCCAGCGAAAATAAATGTTTGTTGTTTTTTTGTTTTTTTTTTTTGGTAAAGAATATATTAAGGGGCTAGGAAATAAATAGTAAGGATGCTTTGTATCACATTCATATGTTTATATATATCTTAAAAAAAGGTTTCTCTTATTTCTTTTTCAGGACATCTTACTACATGCAGGGGATAAAGGAGTTTTCCGACACCCTTTTTAAAAGGCTTCTGTAAGCTAACATTGATTTTTCTTTCAACGTAACACTCGCGTAAATGCAATTATATTAATTGGATTTTTCATAACTCCTATAGTACAATGCATTGTTTATACATTTAATGTGGTATGCAAGAGTTAACAAGAATTATGCTTATTATATTTTCGTATTATGACATGACATTGATGATGCGTATAATATTTATATTAAAGTATTGAAAGTTTGTATATCGAAGCCTTTGAAATAATAACAATTAAAACTCATTCCACATGACCGATGACATCATAAACAAGTTCAGTGAATTGTATGGGCAAAGGCCGCCATTGGCCTGGTCGTAACTTTGCCGACTTGATTTTTTTTTACCTTCTTAGCTTCTCAACGCGTAGGTCCCGTTCAGGGCGGAGGACATTGGTGGGAAGTCTTCCAGCTGACCTGCGGCAGGCAAGTGGTTCTACCAAGACATTTGTCTGTGGTCTTTCTCCACCGAAATGAAGACGTAATAATTATCACAATGTGTCGCTGTGATATATAAGTAAAACTTATATAATTAATGATATGTATCTTAAAACAGCCACAGATTTTGTTGTTTTGCTTATATTTTAAGCAACCCAATTCTATGCGTGGACTGGATATTTTACTTGACGTCACTTGGAAGGCGCGAGAAGAAGTTGACAGCCATGTTTCACAAATTCACTGGAGATCTTATTGCTGCTAGAAAGAAAGAGTTGGAGGTAGATAAATTATTTTTGTTATTGTTTCACTTGTTATCTATCGTTGCTAGGATTATAACGAATTTAATAGAATATTAGTGCTAGTGGTTCGGTGTAAACTACATGTATGATACGTTTTAATATTCAAATCGAGTGTATGGTATTAAATGGTTGTGTTTTTTTAAATATAATCATTATCAGTTTTTCTTTTTTTTTGGGGGGGGGGGCGTCGATATTAATCTGTGTGGTGTTAATTGATGTTGCATTATAACCTTTTAAATTCCTCAAACATATTACAGTTGAAAGCTTCATCTGGAACCTTATGCCTCCTTATTTGGATTAAGTTAATCTATATAAATATGGAACTTTTAGGTTGCCGAGGCTTTCATCATATGTGCATATTGTACATATGTTGATAGTTTATTATATAACTAGTTGTTTTGTCTGTATATAAGCTAATTTTACCAGCTTTATCTCCCGATGCAGGTGCTTACTGTTCGTTGTCTCACTGCGGTGGGATATTTTTATTTACACTGCTTGTTTGATAGAAAAACATTCAGGATATCCACCACAAACCAGGTTTAAGCACCCCAGTCGGTCCTTTTGCCGACTGACCGTTCCAAGGCGGTAACTGCTGGTTTTTCTTTTTGTGTGTTATGTCTCGTCTGTGTGCTCCTTGCATTTGCAACTTTTTTCATTTACCCTGTTTGCCTTTGTCTAGAGATAGTTTAGATTTAAATCTCTGTTGAAATTCTTAAAGGACCTTTTATTATTTACCTATACATTCTTTCTTATGTCGTCAATGAAGAGATATTAGTTATTGTAACAGGTATTTTGGTCGAATGACTTACAGAAAATGTCGCCGTATGATCAAGACAAACGATGCCTTCTTGATTTCTTGGACATCCTGCTAACTGCCAAAGATGATAGCGGCAAAGGCCTAACAGATGAGGAAATACAGAGCGAAGTGGACACCTTTGTCTTTGAAGGTAAGGTTAAATTATTGTCCAATCGACAGAATGTAAATATTCATGATCGTGGTCACTGTAGAGTTACTATGCTGTTTTCATATTTTTATACGCAAAAATAGTGTCAAAACAAACAATTTCAACCGATTTATCCTGATAAATGAGGGCACATTTTGCATTTATGATAAAAACATTCGATATTCATCTGAAACAAAATGCACACATTACATTTTATATTGAATTAGTTCAGGTGACTCAAAAGTAAAGAATAATAATAAAAATATTATAATCTGTCCGATGATCAAACACTGAGCTTTTGTGTAATCGTGTAATCCATCTTATAAACTAACGCAGTATTTGTCATCTGATAGATTAGGACAAATTGTGTACGTAAATAAAAAGCTAATGTTTCCATACTAACTGTTGGTGTCCGACAATACGTGTAACAATAGTTTTTCTCTCGGTTCTGTGAACTTGGGCATAACTGTGCATAAGCTCCTAGTGTAGTGTAAGTAAATACAATTTTAAACACTACCTATATCGTACACCTGTACACATTCCGGAAAAGAAAATCACGTTAAATGTTCATTTTTTCCAAATCTCTAAATAAGTAGGATAATGATCTCTGCTGAAAATTGTGACTCTGGTAGGAAATACCTCTTCGCATGACGAGTGGGTATTTATGCTTCACTTTGTAACATATATAGGTCATCAATGAAGAAATTAGTGCACGACCTTTTCAGGTAACAATAACTTATTTGGTAATTTAGTAATTAGAGAACATATTTGTTCCAAAATGTCCTATACCACCTTTTTAAACATTTAAGGTCACGACACGACCTCGTCCGCACTTAGCTGGGCCGCTTACAGTTTCGGTAAATATCCTGAGTTACAAGAAAAAGTCTACCGTGAAGTGTCGGAAGTATCCGGTGAAAAGAAAAGTCTGACAGCGTAAGTAGCACACCATGTCTTGTTCTTACTTTTACGTTTGGCTTGTATGTAAATATCCTTGTCCTGTGCCTTGTTAAATTTGAGTATATGTTGCAATGCTCATAGGACGTTGCTAAGTATTCTTATTCATGATCAATGTTGCTTGTGCAGTGTGGCGGACGAACTCTCCTCGTCCATGCAATGCATGTTTTCATTTAATTTATCCTATAAGGATTGTTACGTGTATTTCCTTTGATTGACATTGGACTTTTGTTTCTCTATTTGAACTTCACATGAAAATGATCCTATAACTATTTACTCTTCTCTAGTCGTTTTATTCTTGGTTCACAAAGTTAATTTTATTTACAATAAACTATTATTGAGTAGTTCTTCTAATCAAAATAATATTTCCTCTTTCCTCTCTCTCTCTCTCTCTCTCTCTTTCTTTCTCTCTCTCTCTCCCACCCTCTCTCTGTCTCTCTTCGACACTATGTGGACATAATATTTCAGTGACGTCTCTGCTTTTTTCATAACTTATTAAAGAAAACGTCAGGCAGTTTTAGTCAAAAGGATCGGGTTTCTTTTCAATGTTTGCATTTGAGAAACCCATCGGGAAGTGCGAGGTTAGAGCGAGCTATGTTAAACCTTTTTAATCACCCCAATCGATCCATATTGCAGACTGGCCGTTCCTAGGCGGTAACTTTCGGTTTGACTCTTTTTGTTAAATGACTCCTCACAGATTTGTTCTTACTTTTACATTTGGTTTGCATTTGAATACCTTTTTCCTTTGCTTTTTCAAATTTTGGTATATGATGCTCTGCTCGAATTACTTTGTCATATATTCACATTAACCAAAAGTGCGGCAGATAGATTTTAAATTGTTAAAGTCAAATATTAACAAAATTATATTGTATTTTGGGTCTTCAGGACAGTCAATTAAGGTTTTCTTTTGTTACAATGCACGACACAATTATAGCGACGTCCAGCCTAATGTCTGGGTAGAACTACCAGCGCACCGCACGTTAACTTGAAAACCCCTCCACATGAAGGATTTTCGGTCGACAGGGACCATGCGGTGAGGGGCTAGGAAGTTAAAAGTCAGCGACTTTAACTGTCGGCCACGGTAGATCCCGTAATTAAACAGTGATAATTAGAACCAAACTGTAAACAAACCTACACGACGATTTTTAATATAAACGGAATCAAAATCATCTCAGAAAACACTTCGATATAAACCACTGGCGGGAGATTCAAATTTAATAATTGAATATTTTCGCGTCTATGTAGGGACGACCTTTCAAAACTTCCCCAGCTGACCCTGTTCATCAAGGAGACGTTGCGATTCTATTCACCTGTGCCGCTCATAGCCCGCCAGCACGACAAACCAGTAGTAGTGGATGGCGTGGAGATCCCCATCGGACCAAGGATAGATATAGCCATCTCAGCTATACATCACAACCCGCAAATCTGGAAGGACCAGGATGTAGGTTGCTATATTAGTAGAATTCTTAAGCACTGGTTTAAAATGTCAGACATGTTTAATATATTACATTTTTAGATTTTTATCTTAAGTACACACCTTAATCGAATCTGCTAGCGCAATCGGTAAAGCGTCGGCCCCGGGTTCGATTCCGGACCGCGACATACCAAAGTCGTTAAAAATGGTAGTCGTATAGCTCCCTTACTAACGCTAAAGCAAATATAAGGGTAGTTCTACGACTGGTTGGCCCGGCGTCAGCCTAATGTGACTGGGCGTGGTATCATGCCAGGTGTTCACGGGATGCTATACACAGTGAAGGCAGCACTATATCTGCTTCAAGTGGACAACGTCTTCAGATAACTGAAATACTGTTGGAGGGACGATACACCCAATGAACATAAACATTCACCTGGAAAGTGTTTTTTTATCCTTTGTTGAATATTATATTCCTTTTCGTCAATTAGAGATGGTGATTTCATGTTGTGTAGAGCGTATTAATAACACATGTCATCAATTGTATAGCATTTTCAAGTTATATGAAAATATCACAATAACGTTGAAGATTACAGGATTTAATAAATAAGTTGCACCAGAAAATATATAAAAATGAAACCGAAATAATATAAAACAATTATAGAGAAAATGTTGTTAATTGTAGAACTGTATAAAATATGTTTTTCTTCAATGCTGACACTTTAATTTTTGGCAAATTACCATTGTCAAGAATCAACTCAAGCAATTGCTCATGAATGCTACCATAATTGTTTTCTTAAAGCTCCACAACTTACAAGTGCCTTATAGTCGTATGATTAATAAACGAACAGTTATTTTCAAATTTAAAAGTCCAAGCGATGGTATGTCGTTTAAGTTTAGTTTTTGAGTTATAGAAAAGCCGTTCCGTAATTGTAAACGATCTTTATTAATATTTCAAACACGAAGATCTGCGTGCAGTAAAAAAATCATAATGAAGATCTAATTACTTCTTAATCTTTTTTCTTATATAAATAGTATTTTGTCACAGTGGTAGACATATAAACACTTTATATCGCTGCCACGTCAACTCTTTTGTTTAGCATCTTCCAAAGTTGCGCGGTTAAGCAAGGTTATTGTGGCTGGTGTATGGCTGGGTGACCGTTGGAGCAGCCGGCCAAGCGGTAATAGTTGTATGTAATCTGTATAGCACTCGTAAAAGAATATATAGTCAACTTTATTTATATTGTACTCTTTTGTAAAGGTGGAAAAAAGACACATGCATGTACCCTCTCGAGACACAACATGTTTACATAAAAACTGATATATAATCCCATTACATCTGCAGGAGTTTCGTCCAGAGAGGTTCGAAAACCGGGATGATCATGAAGTGTATGGCTTTGTGCCCTTCTCTGCAGGAGTAAGGTATGACAACATAAAAGGACCTTCCTGGTGTTTGTGCTTAACACATTCGCTCAGTTGTTATGGCAATTTTTTTTTGTACTTTCCACACCTACACCAAGTGCTTATATATTGTACAACAATCACTTTTCAAAGGTACGCCATTTACCTTGTGTTTGGCAGTTACAGGTAATAGAAAATACATGGTTGATTTCTTATAAACGATCCATTGCATCAGTAAAATTATTTATTTTATAATTATATCTCTGTTTATGTAACTTTTTCTTAATTTAATCTAATACTCAAATTATTACTAACAACTAACCATTAGCATATTTTTAATCCTCTTTTATTACTTCTTATACATTTAAAATATTGACATATAAATGGTTGTGTTTGTTTATTTTTCTATATTATATTATGTCTTTTCAGAAACTGTATAGGCCAAGTGTTTGCTATGAATGAGCTGAAGATTACTCTGGCAACACTGGTCAAAAGGTAAAAATAAAGCATTATTCATTAAAAAGCATTTAATTGTGCAGTTGGACATTTAGGGGTTTTATATATTGTTCGAAGATCGGTGTACTTCCGAATGTTATACGCGTATATGAAAACGCTAACTTGCAAAACTAGAGCAAAATGCACAAATATGGTCACTATAGTAACATTAATCTACTATTGGTAGAGCATACTACAAACTTCAAGTACAACGTGTTAATATAGTTATCTACATGTCAAATGTCGCAAGAAAGACTTCCTCACGGCTGACGCCCCGACAGGGACTCGAAAAAATACTGCGAAGGACCGTGAAGTCACAGTTACAGGACTGTGATTCTACCAGCCAGATCACATAAGCCTTCTGTAATCAGTTAGAACACATGTAAAATGGCATGGTAGAGTGATACACCTCTTGCCAGTTACAACATTTCAGCACATAAACATATCCTGCCTGGCCTAAACACAAACATAGACAATGAGAGGGGAAGAAGTAACAACTTGAGCCTTCAACCGCATGGACATGAAAGCTTACTTTTCACAGGAGTCAAAAGATGTCATAGAGGAAGGGGTCGTACACCAGTAAGACACATTTGATGCCTAAGGCATTGCCATTGGTCCGTAACGCTCTAATCCCCACCCCTTTTCTGATACCACTTCAGCCTGATGTTGTGTCCAACCGGATACACTCCCACTTCCTTCCCCCAACCCATTAACTTCCCAAAGTGATCACAGTGTAAAGTCGGATAAGGACACGCTCCCATTATTAATGCATTGAAGTTTGTTAATGAAAAAGCTTTAAGTTTACGTTTTTTTATCTCCACAGGTTTTTGATAACACTTGACCATACAAAGCCTACCGACACATTGCCAGAGATCATTACTAGATCTACAAATGGCATCTGGGTACATCTGAAAGAGAGGGGTGGTGATTAAAGGTGGATTGTAGTGCCCTAACTTACATGAGCGATGGCTCAATTTTCGTCTAAAAGAAAAGGAAGCTGTATGTGCGTAAAGACAACATTCATCGGACGAAGTATCTTCTTCAGACTCGAACGATACACATTGTTCTTCTAATATTTTTGCACAAATAATTCTTCTAATCTTTTTACTAATATTTTATGCATTTGGTGTAGTGAATATACATAAAAGAATATAAACAGAAACTCCATTAGTCATTTAGCATTGTACAGGTCCTATTTTAAAATATTTTTTTCTAAAAGAATGTATTATCGTAAACTATGTAAATGTTCATGTTTGTGATATCGTATTTACAAAATAAACACATATGATACTGCGACATAAATAGGGTATGTTTACACTGTTTCTCTAAGAGAAATGTTCCAAGAATTCCCTAGGTTGTGAGCCGCCATCTGCTCTATTTGCCACCTGACCGTCCAATGCGGCAAGTGTGGTACAGTTTTTGTTTTGTTTTAGTAATATCTTTTCATTTCTTCACGTTTACATGTATTTTGCACATGGTTACGTTTTATGCTTATTTAGTTGACAAATGACTTATCACAGATATGTATGCATATACATATTGTTGAAAATATCATAACAAACTAAAGTAATGTTCAGTAATTTGTCTTCTAATTCGTCATTCATGTATTTCATGTCGCATTTTCCATTTCACACTGCGAAATCCATCATTATCTGGCTCCGCGAATTTAAGCTCAACGTATTTGGCGACTTTGTTTTCTGAATCTAACGTCTGTTTAAAGTTTATGTCCTGACTGTTAAAAACGCACATGATCGTCACGATTGTACTCGGCTAAAATAGACGACAGTGGTTATTATTAAGTTATAAAATTATTATTTCAATTAAACAACTCGAAGTCGCTGAATTTTAATATTGTGATATGTTTTCCGGTATGCATTTTCTACGATCCATTCTGAAATAATTCAAAGTAATTGTGCTTTTTTGGAACAATTTCTTCAATATAAGGGTATTTCACTTGAGAACTTGGCACATTTATCAAACACCGCATTCTCTCGCGATAAGCGCCGTTTTATTAACAGGGGAGAAGTACCCATGGTGGCTTGCTATACCCATCTAAGGCTGCATGGCCATGTAATATTACCTAATTAATAAATCTATGTTTTCATTTAATTCATCCTATAAGGATTGTTACGTGTATTTCCTTTGATGGACATTGGACTTTGGTTCTTCAATTCCATCTTCACATGAACAGGATGCTACAACCATTTATTCGTCTCTGGTAATGTTTGTTCAAGATTCAGAAAGTTAATTTCTTTTATAGTCAACCATTTTTGTGTAGTTTTTCAAATCGAAATAATATCATATACTTTTCTAAACACTATGTGGACATTATTTTTCAATTACGTCACTACTTTAGTCATAACTTATAGAAAATATCAGCGCTTGGACATTTTGTATTCAAATAGATCGTTTTTCTTTTCATTGCTTGCATTTGAGAAACTCGTCAGGAAGTGCGAGGTTAGAGCTCTGTAAAACCGGTTTAAGCACCCCAGTCGGTCCATATTGCCGACTGACCGTTTCGAGGCGGTAACTGTCGGGTTTGCTCTTTTCGTTAAATGACTCATCACAAATTTGTTCTTACTTTTCGCTTGGCTTGAATGTGAAATACCTTTGTTCTGTGCCTTTTCGAAGTTTGGTATATGTTGCAATGCTTATAGGTCTTTGTCATGTATTCTTATTCAATATGATAATAACATGGATAATTATTGAGTTAGGGAAGGATACTAGAATGCTTAAAATACTAATGCTTATAGTACTAAGATTGTATAGACTAAGCTTTTGTGCTGTTTACTACTCATTACTCATTACTCAATTGTTGCTCCATCCAAGGGTTAAACATGTGCAAATTCTTTTAGAAAAACACCAAACAACTGCTTTTATTAACCAACAGGTACCATGTGGTTTTGTATGGTAACGCAGTAGCCTCCCTTGAATAGTGAGTCATCCGGAGCACACTCCAACAATTTAGCTTTTACAAAAAAGACACACTTCACACTATTAACAATATTAAACAATATTACCATACAATTTTATGTTCAAGTGTTGTCTTGTTGCGATAAAAACACTGTTGTTTTTCTTTAGACTTTAACATAAGTTTGTCTGTATATTGTAAATATGTAGCAATGTAAATAGTGTAAATAATTAAAAATGGATATTAGGTCAGATATTGAATTAGGAATTTTGCTTCTTTCCAAATTGTACTCAATTCGATTCTATTAGACTTTATCATATTAGTATATAAAGAACGTATTAGACGATGGACGCAGTCCAAGTCAAATATTATATAGTTTTTTTTTTAATTTAAATGATAAGATTTTTGTATTTTTTGTAAAGGTATTCTTATAAATTGTGCAATTATACACTTGTATAAGATTACATCTACATAAATAGTTTGATATATTTGAAAATGAATAATATCATATATGATAATAGACCTTTACACAAACTTAAATGCTTTACATTAACCCAATACAGAAGATCAAAAGTTAATAGATGTTCTCTATCTCGGAATGTACTATCATATTGTATTATATATGTTTTGACTAAATACTGTTTAAAGTTTGATAAAACAAAGTTATCCGTTTAGATCCACGTGACACATTTACTATTTTTATGTTTATATGTTGCAAAGATGATGTACAATACTATATGTACAAATCTAAATAAAATTTCTGTTCTGTTCTGTTTACTAAGTACAAAGATTAGCCTCGGGTGTGGAAAAAAAATACAAATATATAATAACCCAAACAATACAATATACATTTTGTGCACCGGGAAAGTAGTAAAATGGCAATAAAAGGGGCACGGTTCGGCCCTGATTGATGAATATGTCAATGTCAATATGTTTAGGCGGAAATCGTGAGACGGTGCACCGTATGAATGACACGATTGTCAAAAAATGTATGCGGACTTAGTGCAAATGAGCAATTTGTTTAAGATATAAATTGGGGCTTCAGAGCGAAAGAAAGTAACAGTGGATTTGGACGAGCTAAGGAGAAAAGAGTGGATTTAGACAAACTAGGAAGAGAAGAGCGGATTTGGACGTATTAGAGTGACGTACTTATGCTTCACTTTTGTTAGATTGTAAAATGTAACTTTCGCTAATAAAATTGTAATCGTGGGATGATTCTACGTTCTATAATGAGGCCCCCGATACGTCGCCAACTAGTCATCGGACACTACATGTGACGCTTCCTTCACATAATCATTGGCGTTATAATGTTAATACGTAAATGTCACAATCACTCGCGAATAAATTATTTATAGTTCGAACAATTCAATATTTTAAATTGATATTTACCAAATGCATTGAATACACGTAGAAACAAACAGAAATACTGGTTATATTGTTGGTACTTAAATTCGTGGATTGTCTTGCCCACGAATTCCACGAAATTAAATAAAATGCTTAAGGTTACACTAGCGCTTAAACCACACGGAAAACTACGAGTAACACGGTGCACTAACACTAAACACACACCGCACTTAATCAATATTTTATAAAACTATAATTGTTAAATATTGTTATAATTATAATTGTTTAAGATCGTAAAGATCTAAGAAGTTGTAGTTAGCACTGGAGATTGGGTTGCTGGGTTTACCTAATACAGCTACCAACCAAGGGTTTCCTTTTTAATAGTATTTCTAATAATATACATAGTTCTCCCATAGTGCAACCTTAGCAGGTCTTTACCTGGTTGCATATCTTGTTGATTTTTAAGGTACCAGATTAAGTATGAGCGCAAAAAATGGTGCAGTGCACGCAACCTGTTCTGGAGACTTCTTACCTACATCAAAGCCTATATATGTGCTCGATACCTTATGTACTAAAAATCCACACGCGGTGAAGTCGCATATTCCGCGTATCGCACTTGCTAGCTGAAGTCATTATAAATGTAAAGATAACTGAAGAGGGTTCCACATGGATTCAAATTCAAGATGGCTAACTGATTTGAATGTAGACTATTCAACACATATTTATTCGAATAGTTTATGCTGATTTTAAAATGAGCGATCGCAGGAAGTATCAAGTGACATTTGACAACGCAATGTGAATTGAGATGAATCATTACCAGTTTCCGATTTATATTTTAATAACATAATGTGTTGTTCTTCCTAATTTTAGACAGTAAACAGAATGTGTGGCGTGTCGTAGTATATTTGTAGCTAATATTATGCTTCACTTTAGTTGTTATTTAGTTCTATTAGGATCTTGTCAACAAAGTAAGTTGTCCCCTCAAAAGGACTTGTTGTCAACAGATCATGCTATCGTCTCTCAATACAAAACTGACCTCTAAATAAGAATATATAAAAGAAAGTCCTATGATCATTGCAACATATACAAAAATTGAAAAGACACAGGACCTGGGTATTCACATGCACGCCAAATGTAAAAGTGAGAACAAATCTGTGATGAGCCATTTAAGAATGAGAGTAAACCCGACAGATACCGCCTTGGAACGGTCAGTCGGCAATATGGACCTGTTGTCTTGTCAACAAATCATGAAAGCTTGTCAAAGAAGCCTGCTGTCCTCTCAAAACGGCATGATGTGCTGTCAACAGATCATGATATATTGTCAAAAAAGTTGTGTCCTCGCAAATCATGCTATCGTGTCACAATAGAAAAGTGACCTCTCAAAACGACATGTTGTCTTGTCAACAGATGATGTTATCTTGTAAAAAGAATGTTGTTCTCCCAAAACGGCATTTTGTTTTGCCATGTAGATTTGACATGTCAATATGTCGTTTTGACAAGACAGCATGTCCTTTTTACAAGACCATACGATCCGACAGGACAGCGAGCCGAATCGGCATCATAACACTGTACTTCGACAGGATAACATAATTAATAGACAATATAGATTGTCTCATGTACAAGACAGTATAGTATATGAAAAAGAAATCATGCAGTTCAATTACATCAGCCAGCAATGGCGTTCCATATAACCGTATTAAAGGCAAACAAGCGTAAACCGACACAGGTGACTTTCTATAAATAGCTGACCGAAGATAAGCGGAGTAAACTCTCAGGCCAGACACGTACCTGTGTTTGCCCTAGATTGCACCAGCCACGGTTGTGCGCAGTTGCTTACATCAGTGCACTGAGGATAGACTCAAAAAGATTTTGTATTGCGGTTCACAACATACAATTACGGTAAGTCTTTTCTTTTCCCATATTCATCGACACATATTTATAACAGTGATTTATGTCATTTGTAGCTATCCATAACAATTAAAAAAAAACTTTTAGTGAGCTGAAGACGTGTAGAAGATGCACATATTTCGCACATAACAGGGGCCTTCCTTCGACTGAACGTGTCGTCGCTTGCCATGGTACACTTATTGTCCGTCGCATCAGTTCAAATCGCGATTTAAGGCAAAAACGTTCGTGTGGAGGCGTCTTCCATCTGGCTGGTCAGCGGTGAACGTCAATCGGAACTCCTCGGGTAATTCCGGTCTCGGGACAACTATTCCCTTAGGGAATCACGATCGTTTTATTTGCCGGAAAAAATAATACGCCATAAAAAGTTCTTATGTGTAGTGTATAGAATTATTTCATCCTATACATTTATCAAGTTAACTGTCCAACTCTCGTTAGATATACAAATGTTAGTGCATTTTCAAAAGAAATAACAAAACACTTATCTTAAGAGTTTTGATCACGTTATAGGCACTGAAAATTTATTTTCGCGGGGACTTTCCCGTCATACATTCAATAGATGATTTATCCGAGGAGTTCAAATTACGTTGAACTTGTGGTTGACTTCGACACTAATTTGACATTTCTACCTACTAATTATAGCATGACGTCGCAATTATATGAACAAATCGGCGTTGTTACAATGACTTGACAATGACAATGCACATTAAACTTAATAAACTGCTGAATTCACGAGACAAAATCACTTCCAATTTAGCATATAACACTTTAAAAACGCGAATTAAAACGATACCAATATACTATCAGGTTAACAATCGACAGTAGCAATATGAATTTTGCATGTTTACATGATTACTTCTGTATATTAACAGATGACAATAATAATCTTATTTTTTTTAATAAAACGAAGTTAGGTTGTCATGGGCGGATCTAGCGGAAGTGGGGAGGTGGTCAGGTCCGGAACCCCCTGAAATTGTCAAAAATACCTCTTATTTAGGGTATTTTTAACATTTCCATGGCGTGTCACATTTTATTGCGCTAGTAGAATGTGTGTCACATATGTGTCCATCGCTACAGACAAGACGAGTTAGTACGTATACATAAATTACTATTTATTTTTTAAGACGCATTGAAAATTACCTGAGTAAAACACTTTCTACAAAGGTCTGTCAAGTATGTGAAATGGAAGAAATGGCACTAATTGTTTTGATTGAATTATTTAATATTCGAGATGTCAACACTCTTTCTTTGGGAGCATGTCAAAATCCCCTTACACTACTCGTACCTATAGATCTCGCACAATCGACCTCCACCCCCCCCCCCCCTCAACCCGTCAAAAATATGAATATAGATTATAGATTATTGTCGCCGAAATTACAGTTTAGACTCATAGAAAAAGATTCTAGCAGCTTTGGAAATGCATGATATCATGGCTCTGCTTGGCTGCTACATTTAACAAGAGCATGCCACCAGGCACCCACCCTTCTAGCACGGCTAGCACATCTGGTGCTCACTCAGTTAGGACCCACCACTCTAAAGAATCTTGGATCCGTCCTTGGGTGTATATCTCAAACGTAAGTACAAAGGTAAATACACTTAAGTCAAGAGTTGAATTACGCAGTTTGGATCTGTACATGTTTTACATGTTAAAATGCATATGCATGTTAAAATAATTGCTTCTTCGTCAGCATTTTTCCATGTGTCGTCATCTGTTGAAAAGTGTCCCATTTATTATCTGACATTTTAGAGATAGGTCTAACTACCGACCTATAAATAGTCAAAAACTAGGCGCTTTCTGAAGCATAGTTGCGTTCAATATTATCTGTATAATGATGATAGGCCTATTGAAGATACCTTGTGTATTTTAGCTGTATGCTCTACCAATGCCTCATCCGCTACACGCAAATATCATAAATATTGCCTATATACAACTTACGCCCATTGTATAAACAATGTTCTATGGGTAAATTATGCCAAAGTTGGTAAATTTGATGTTACCCTGGGTAGGTTTATTGTATAAATCTATACATGAGAGTTACCGACTTGTTTGACTGGTGTTAAAGATATCATGCTATATGTGGGTAAACTATCTAACCCAGGGGTAACGTGAAGAGACATTGTTGACATAGACACAGTAACCCACTGACAAACCAGGCGATTTCAACATGTTGACAGACAACTTGCTGATTTTGTTAAAGAAGAACTGAGACGAGTTTACAGAAAGTCTTTGGTGTGAACCAACCGGGGAGTCGAACCTGGACCTCCCGCTCCACATGCCGACGCACTATCCATTCTCGAAGGGCACCTCTCTCTCCCCCCTCTCTCTATCTATCTCTCTGTCTCTGTCTGTCTGTCTGTCTGTCTGTCTGTCTGTCTGTCTGTCTGTCTGTCTGTCTGTCTGTCTGTCTGTCTGTCTGTCTGTCTGTCTCTCTCCTTTTCTCTCTCTCTCACGCATGGTAGCGGCTTTAATTTAGACTTTATTTCAATTATGTAAATGTATTTTTACGCTTAATAAGAATAAATGACAAAGTCCTATGAGCATTGCAACATATAACAAACTCCGAAAAGGCACAGAACAAAGGAATTTCACATGTAAGGCAAGCGAAAAGTAAGAACATATTTGTGATAAGTCATTTAACGAAAAGAGCAAACCCGACAATAACCGCCTTGGAACGGTCAGTCGGCAATACTTTGTGTAGACCCGAAAGTGAAATCTAAAACACGTACTGAGATAGATGTAACCGAAGCTGCCAGTCTATAAGTGTATGTATTGAAGCAGATCGCGTTGTAGCACAAATGTCCATATAATCATTCCATTTTAAAGTTTACTTACTACTAGCCCTACAATGTGCATATTTAGATTGTATTCAATAGACTTATAGATCTACAAAAGCAATGAACAATTCATATATCCAGAAAAATTATAACATCAAAGTACTGGCCGGCAAATTTTACATTCAGGGTATATGGAATAGAAGTATTAGAGGGTTGTTTCGATTTTTATTTGGTCCTGGCAATCACCAAACACATTTGTCATATCTGCACCAAACAAACAAGGTATAAAAAAGTTGTTTCTTTTATTTTTTGTCTAGAAGCATTTATGTAGGTGCGTGCATTGCACATGTACCGCCTTTACGTGTTGTTGATAAATTTATGCTCCTGACATGAAATTGATTGTCTTCATCGCTAATAAAAAACCGCTGTTTATTTGTCACTTGTCCGACTGCCGATTTACGACTTGTCCGAGACTAACTAAATGATATATGACCAGTAGCCCGAAATTGCCTTTTAACTTGTCCGGAACGTCGGGCTACCGTACTTGTCCAGTCCAGCACAATAAAAAAACACCTGTAATATCAGGGAAAGACACACGGCTTTAACTTAACACACATTTCCTTTTGGGTTCAGAAACAGCTACTGTCAACTGATTTTAGTTTGTTTGTTGTAGCTTTTGTCAAAATAATCAATCATTGCAATTACATGGTATGGTAAGACATATGTCCATATCAAAATGTTCAGGCTTTTGCAACGGTTACAGTAAATATGGGCTAATTAACATACAAAACACGCCAAGAACAAATCGATCATAAACAAAAATAACAATATCAATAAGAATACCTTCAACTACTCTAAATAAACTTTACATTAACCAAAGATACTATGATACAAAGCAAAATTATAGTAAACGAATATGAAATTACATTTATACAGATTACAGGCCATTATACTTTCTTTTACAAACACAAAATAAAATTATTCGAACGTCAACTAAAGTTGATACATCCCCTATTGATCTAAGCCAATACATCATGCTTTTCGTTTCCTTGTTTCCTACGGCAAATGAAACAGAATAACAATACCAGCCCAACGACGGCCATCTGTTAAAGCCTTATTTAAACGAAGACGATACAAGCCACCCCAAGTCAAAACCAGAGCTATCAAAAATCAATGCGCTACTCTTTTCGCAGTGCTAGATAATTAATCTGTAACAATTCTTTAAGATACTTTGACCAGCAAAGACAATTGAAAAAGGGACTAGACTTACAAAAATAATTTAAGTGTTATCTCCCGTATTTCGTAAGTTCCGCTTTTGATAAACAATAAAAAAACCCCATATGTTTAAGGGAATATACAAATATTTGAACCCTAAGAACGCGGACTCGGAGGCGAGGGTCCTGACAACGATCCATGCAAAATGTTAAGCTAATAAAATGAGACTTTACCACCTTATACAAGAACACAGCAGCCCGCCCAAGGAAATATTCGTCCTTCACGATCTGTATGCGTGATAGTTCATTTCCACTTATAATCCATGTTTCAAAATGTGAAAACTGTTATTCGGCTATGCATAAGACACTGTTGTTCCGTAGTGGATAATCCTAGAGTGCTCTAAGTTTTTCTTCTTTTCAGCGAAGATGTTCGTGCAATCAATTCTCGCCGGATTGGCGGTAATGGTTACTTGGAAAGTGCTGACTACGCTCGTCTGGTATGTTGGTCTCTGTCGGCAGATGCGGAAAATACCACAGAAACCAGGCCATTGGCTCTTCGGAAATTTAGCCGACGTAAGCTTTATTATCATGACGTTTCATGTACATTGTTTCGTATTATATCTTGCGTGTCCAACGATTTTTCGCCAATCGTTTTACCTTTCAAGTTTTAGCGCTATGTCGCTGGTTTCTGTAATTGAATTAACAAAATATGCGGAGGGGTGGGGGTGGGGGGTTAACGTAATCGAGAAGCAGTTTTTTATATTTTTATCGTACCTACGTACTACTTATTTGATCTATTAATTATCAATTACAAATGGATTTCTCGGTATTGAATTGTCCACCAATACCAACTTTAAAAATTTAGGAAAAAAAAAACAACATCATGCTATCAGACATGTTATAACATTATTAGATAAAAATCAATATTCTCATAACCTATAAAAATATTTGGTGATATTTTTATGATTGGTCGTGACGTACGCATCATTAGTCAATTTTAAGGCAACACATTTTGGTATGATTCTCGAGCCATGTCTGGGAATTCATAAAGAAACGAAACCTTTATGATTAGGCTCTTTAATGAGCTAAAAGGACGATCAGAGGTCGATCACCAAAAAAAAAAAAAAAAAAAAAAAAAAAAAAAGATTGGAAAGAAATGCGAATGAACGTTCTTTTTCTAAAAATGAATGACATAATCGGCGATAATGGGCTTATTAAGTTTAAGCGTGCATTTTAATGATTTCATACTTTATGTAGTTTTTGTCTAATACATTCATAATATTGGTTATTAATATAGTTATGATTGACACAATTGTGTTTAATTTTGACTTAATTAATGAAGATGAATTTTCGTAAAATTCTAACAATTGTGAAAAAATGGGATGAACACTCGTAGATTGATTACGTAGGTTTTGATTGTTTTATCACAAAAATGAGATTTCAATATATTAGGAAACATGCGAATTCTAGTGAAGACATGTTTAAGACAAATAATGATGTGTGTCAATATTGAAATAAAATCTCTGAACATTATGTGCAAATAGTCTTTATCCGCATTTTTAACCAATGCACATCGATAAAACTATACACATAAATAAAACATCAGCACCGAATCTGCAAAAGTGGCTTTTGTATTTGTGTTTTTTATAAAATGGTAATTTTATTTATAATTAGAGGCCAATTGGAGTATTACTTAAAAGAATATTTCATTTTTTGTATGATGTTATTACTGATTGTTGGACATATTTCCTTTAGTTGACAGATGCCAAATCCTATATGACAACGGTGGAGACTATGGCAAAGACACAGGGTGTCCGCATGTACTGCCTATGGATCGGCCCATTTCCTTTCACAGGTGTCACACACCCGGATACCTTCAAACAGGCGATCAGCCAGGCACACGAGAAAGCAAAGGGCTTCAGCGACGGATACAGACTGTTTATTCCCTGGTTAGGTAATATTGCATGCATTAAAACGTCCGCCAAGTAAAGAACAAGAAAAAGCACGGACGAGAGACATCAAAAGCGCCCAGAAAGCATGTGCTTTAAACAAAAAAAGACTATCATGGGAACTAAACATTTTCTTCGATTAGCTGTCGTTTCATTTCATCATTTTATGATAGTAACAAACCGTAACTCTGATGAGAAGTAGACTATCTAATTCTCTGCTTTCCGGCAAAGTGTCTGTAATTACAAGCTGCATTGTTAACATCGGCACACTCAATTCTATTTGTTAAACAATTAATCGCCAGACCGCTGATAATTCCCATTTACGCCTGCTACCTTTTTGATATTTGGAAGCTTCACTTTATTGTTGAAAGCAATACATTTAGAAGTGGAAAATTCATAATTTGTTTCTACAGAGATCTCAAAGAACAACTGCAGTTTGATGTTATTGTCTGCTACACAATCGTCCCCATGTTTTCCATGAGAGGCGCCGCCCTCATGAATGCGCCAAATACGAAACAAAGAATTACGTTTTAATAAGCAATCGCGTCATAGTAAGCTCAAGCGAAGTAAAAGCTATGTTTGTTGTGTAAGAATAATTATAAAGTATGTGAGGTCTTGACCACTATTAGATGTTTACATGCGTTATTGTTAACACTAATTCAGGCGATGGTTTGCTGATCAGCTCTGGCAAGAAATGGAAAAGAAACAGGCAACTATTGACACCGGCATTCCACTTCGAAATCCTGAAAGGTTATATTGAAGTGATGAACGAATCTGCGTCCATGGTGTGCGTAAGTTTGGTAGTTTGTAAATCTTTAGTTCAAAAAAGCCAAACATCGTTTAATTAAAACGGTGTACTTACACATCATTGAATAGCATGGAGCCTTGCAGTTACACTATTCTTAAAACGAGGCGATCAGACGTCTTTTTAAAAGGGTTGGTATGCGAATTAGGGGATCTATTCCACTAGCTTTATTTGCGACTTTCATATGCCGCCGCCCGGTGTTTACTTTTTTCCCTCATAGCTGTCTCACCTCCTGTTGACCTACGTAAATGCTGAACAAGGCTAGCCCGAATGAATATAAGAGTGACTCGCATTGGTAGACATTCCTAATAGCATCATATACCGTAGTGTTTCTGTTAAAAGTACTCCGGGGGATGTATAGTTATTTATACAAGTTAATGCGTCCCCAACGTCTAACGCATATGGTTTATCAAGATCTTTTTTGTCAAAACTATTTCCTCGATACTTGGAGCCGACGTTCTGTCTACTACGCAAACAGATAATTTTGTAGTTTAAGCCTTGCAAATCGTGACACTTACTTCTCCGTCAAGTTTCTGCACCGGAAAAGATTTTGTGCTACAGATAAGTTGAAACACAGACTACAACAACATCAACAGCATGCACGTGCAAGAGATGAACTCTAAGAAGTGAACCCTAAACCAGAAAACTAATGATCTTATAATAGTTTTTGTTGTGTTAGGGTTTTGTGTTTGTTACTGTTAAAAAAAAGGTTTGCATTTTAAATAAGATTAGATTGCCGTAGCATGGAATTAATCAATATAATGACCGAAAACAGACAAGAAAACAAAACCATCTTAATCTGTTCTGTTTCCGATACACATATTTCCTGCCCACTGAACCATTATTTTGCTGAGCTATAGGCTTTTTCGACTGACAAACTGACAAACACACTTTGAGCAGTTATACAAACAATTTAGGTCAATGTTATAAAGTCCATTGCATGGCCTCTAAACGTAGCAGGCAGTTCTCTTCGCACCTGAGCAACTTCATTTGTGGGGGGTCATTCGTTATCGTGACTAATATAGGAAATACTTCTGTGCCCGTCTTTAACGGTCAGGAAATTTCTATTCAATATTTCCAATATTATTTTTTGATTTAAGTTAAATATTTGTAACATTAGGTTATCATATACTTCATTTACGAAATGTGTCAATGTTTAACACAACTTTGCCAGAATAACAATTTTATGTGTGCAATGATTTTGCCTTGAATAAAAATACTAACACAGGAAATCGCAGTCATACATGACATGGAAACAATTTATGAATTGAACGCTATGTAATACTTTTGCATAGAAAAAAACACTGAAGATATACTTCTGTATAAATCAAACACTATGTTCAGCCACTTAAGGAAATGTTTCACCCGTGTTCTTAATTATATGTTAACAGTGTGGGCTTAAAAATAATCACGTATATGGTCAGGTGAGTTTAAGGAGTGAAATGGACACAGGCAATAATGCTTTTGTTTTTAATGGAACCAGTGACCATAGTCTCAATGAATAAAATAATTGTTAGTTGCCTCGGTAGGCCCATCACTTGGTTGATATCGGAAACTTATGACATGTTTTTACAAACGGTGATAAGAGACGTTAACTATAACTAACGCTTAATAAAGAAATAGAATGTTTAAGCGTGTAAACGTATTGTTATTTATATTTTCATGACAAAATACCAATATGCTTCTATTTGTTATAAACATGTATGTTGTCACATGTCGCTTCCGTTGTTTTCCTTTTCAGAGTAAACTTCATGAAGGAACCAAATACGGTATGAGTGTCGATATACATGATTGTTTTGGCAGATCGACCTTGGACGTTATGTTGAAATGTGCACTCTCTTATAAAGGCAGTATGCACGACGAGGAGTAAGTGGCAGTTTAACTCATATTATCGTTATGTAAATTATGCACGACGAGGAGTAAGTGATAGATTAACTCATATTATCGTTATGTAATTAGTGTATTATTTTATTTGTAACAGCGCAATAAAATTATTTATACCACCGATTTTCAATTTGGATCGCAACACACACACATGTCGTAAACTGTGGTATATAACCTTATTTCTCTTGCTTTATGTTAAGGTTTATTTTGAGACTTGTCATAGCATATGTCCAGACAAATAAATTTAATTTAAAGCACAAGAAACGGGTGTATACACGGCATATATTATGTTTCGCTAGACTGTCATTATTAAAATCTTAATAGCTTCAGAAAAAAAAAACATTTTGCAATCGATTATATTATTAAAGAGTGTACCTTAACATGCTACAGAAAGGAATACTTAACAATGATCTTTTTCAGAATTACTCACTACTTGGATGGAATAAGAGAGTTTTCAGACCTCACGTTTAAACGGTTTTTGTGAGTATAAATCTATTTAACGTATTTTATCTGAAATAAGTAAGTAAATTGTTGGTACGACGTATGTTATAGCAATATCACTTTGATAATTTAATTTATCACTTGTTTCAAAGTCCTCCTTCGAGCTCTGTAAAACCGTTTTAAGCAGCAGGCATGTCGGCCAATTTGCTAAATGACCATTTCAAGGATGTAACCTTTGGGTTTGTGCTATTTTGTATAAGTATATCTCGTCACAGTTTTCTTGGAACTTTTACAACAGACAGGCATGTTGATACCTTTAACCTGTGTCTTTTTTTCAAATTTTAATATATATTGCAGCACTCATAGGATTTTGTCAGTATTTTTTATTGTTAGCGTCTTTATGAACGGAGCATTACTGCTAAATATAATAAATTAAGTTATTGTCTATATGTAGAGGCTAATTTAGACTAAGCAGTTTGTAATTGCAATTTACAGAGATAGAGAGAGAGAGAGAGAGAGAGAGAGAGAGAGTAAGAGAGAGAGAATCATTTTGTTTTCTGGTTGAAAATGTGAAAATGTTCTTGTAGAAAACTTTCTATTCAATACGCTGCTAATTTAAGGAAAATTGATTAAATAAATAATCATGTGTTCACATCATTGAAAGTTGAAAGTACTAAAATTTATTTGTTATTTGTCACCCGTCACGTATAAGGTGCGTTAAAATACAACGCGTAGGTTATTCTATTTTAGAAACCCAGTTTTGATGGTCGACTTCATCTTCTACTTGACATCCTTAGGGAGGCGAGAAAAGAAGCTTACAGCAATGTTCCACGAATTTACCGGTTCTTTTATTGCTGCAAGAAAGGAGGAACTGGTACTAAGTCAAAACTTTCATACTCAAATTGTCTTAACTACAAAAGAAATTTTAACAATTTTAAAGATATCTAAAAATGTTTCTGACATTTAAATTAAGTTCCTCTTCATCCATTGATAGATTTATCGAATAAATGTGTTGATGAAAACATATTTCTAATGCTAAAGATTAATAGACTGGTTTAGATAATAATAAATGTCGCATATGTCTAAACCAATAATGATGATGAAATGTTTATTAAAAATTAGAATAGCATCATTTTTTATCATATGGCTCTTATATGCTACCTCTTTTTATCACACATTTTCCTCTGTCTTCCCACCGTGATATAAACCACACCGTATGAGACTATGCATTCTGTGTAAGTATTTTGCAGCGCGTGTGTGTCTTACATGTATACCAACTACTTTTTTCAGGTATTTACTTAATCGACCAATGATGAATATTCTTAGCGAAACGGAATTCTTGTGACAATATTGAATGAATCCTTAAGTATAAAACCACAAAGATATTATTGTGTAATTCTTAAACAAAGAACACTATAAGTCTTAGAAACATAGATTTGTTAGAACATTTATTAAATTGTTGTCGGAAACAAAAATCGGAATTAGAAATTGACGCGGAAGGCAGAAATGTGACTATCTGGATAAAATGAAAAAGAAACACACATGGTAGTGGTAAAACTACTCAGATCATTGTACATGTATTGCAGACCGAACAAATTTTACACAGCAATCCTTAATCATGTGCAGAATCCAAATTGATCCCCAACATTCCAGAAGTTTCAGTTCCGTCCAAGGCTTGATTGTCCAATAATTCTACAGAACTGCCGAACTATCATTTGATGAATTTTATCCGTATATATTATTACCAATCTGGGCCTAGACCTTTTCGGAAGTGAAGGGCAAATAGAGTTGTCTGACAATAGAATTTAGTAACAATCTCGAAACACATTTAGAGCAACGTCCTCATTCAGCTAATAATCATACCCTACGCGTTTTTTTAAAATTGTTTTAGTACAAAAAAGGGTTTCGAACTTCCGTTATTTTTGACTCAATATTGTCGCGGAAAAGTTCTTGAAAAACGTTAATATATTTCGTTTAATAGATAATGTTGCATATTATGAACATCAAGTTAGCTCGCTGGCCATTAAATAGCCCTTGTTTCGTCAAGTGTTTTCACCAAATTCGACTTAAGTTGTCAAAACATCACTCGGGTCAACCAGTCATCTGATATTGTGTATACACGTTTTTTTCCTTTATAATTACATATATTTTGTGAGAATCCAGCATCAGGGAATTTCGTCTGATCCTGACTGAATTATCAATAAATTTACTGATTTATTGTCTTTTAAGTTTTCATTAAATCCTGGTAAGACGACGTTTGTCGTAATAACGATGCAGGGTTTCGTTTGTTTTACGAACACTCACTGCGAATCTTGAATAACGTGAACATAACAAGATGAAGACAAGATGTTGTAACATTGCTAATGAAATATAATTCGTACTCAAGTTCGTGTGTTTTTTGAAATGTGATTTATATCGAATAACTTTACAGAAACATTCGCCTTATGGCCAGGACAAACGGCGACATCTCGACTTCTTGGACATTCTCTTGACTGCAAAAGATGAAAACGGCAATGGTTTGACGGATGAGGAAATACAGAACGAAGTGGATACTTTTGTTTTCGAAGGTTAAGTTAAACATAGCACAGTCGACAAAAGCTTTCACTTACTTGTCAATTAATACGACATTTTTTCCATTAAGCAAAAATAAAGATAAAAATACATCGCCAATGAACGTTTAAATCTTTTAGAAATTTGCAGTTTGTCTATATTTCTTCGAATCAGAAACTTACATAAATAAAGAGAAGAAATATTTTCTATTATAATACACGTATTATAATAAGAAATCGCTACACCATTTTATATCGTAACATCGCGGCATATTGTAGCCTTTAAAATTAAAAGCATATATTCGTCAAGAAAACACGAAAAATGCAGATGTGTATGAAAGATTAATAAATAATTAAAGATTGATTAATAATGATTTCAAGTACAATTACATAAACAGTTACAGACACACTTTTATGATGCAATAGACGAATGCATATCTTGTGATGATAGCACATTATAACAGACAATTGCTTTATAACATTAGTTTTGCAAAAAGAATTAGACAAGCTTTTAAAGCCGAGAACCGATTATATCGTGTGTTTGTGCAAACCGTATTAGGTTTTTCCATGTAATATGGAATTTATGGGATTAGACAAAATATTCGTCTACTTTAAATGTTTCATATTATTTCAGAAAATTTGAAATTCATTTCAGGAAACGTCTTTATTAAGAATGCTAATACACGTTTATTAAAACTGTTTTAGGTCACGACACGACATCCTCTGCATTAAGTTGGGCCGCTTACAGTTTCGGTAAATATCCCGAGATGCAAGAAAAAGTCTACCAAGAAGTATCGGAACTTTTGGGTGAAAGGGAAAACCTGACTGGGTAAGTCTTGAATAAAATAGACAATTAATACAATTAAAGGAGACGTGGGGTGGTGGAGAGGTTTAATTTAAACCATTTTGATTCAATTACTAAATCTTGCGCGATTCAAGATACAAGATTATAAGTAGACATGTATTTGACACTAATACGGTTACTATTTCACTAACATTTTTAGGATCAAGTGATGTGTTATGCCTAATATACAACACTGATGTCGGGAAATGATATTATAATTTTACTTTAATAAACGCAATCCAACAGATCAAATACAACCCACCCGTCCAAGTAAGCTGAGGTTGGGCGTTTAATAAACACAATATTGTTTATGATGTAATATAAAATTGCTACCAATGAAAAGATATTGTCATATTTGCTAGGGTTAAACATGGGTAAGTTAGACAGCTACACCGAATAAAAAGGCATTTTATAAATGCCAATATAGTTTCTTTTTGTTGTTTTCTCGTAGTTGTGACTATCTGACCTCGAAAGTAACAGGATAGGCATTAAACAAAAGTACGTCGTTGTTATTGTTATCTAACTGGCGTGTGTACAATAATTTGAATACACAATGTACTAATTAAGCCTTAGCGAACTTTAAAAAGAACAGATGGCTCAAGCAAATTATCCCAAAGGAAGCTTGAATCAACGTTCCGATGATGAAAATATACAACAAAAGTTTTTAAATCGAACAATATATAGGTAGATAAGAAAAGGTCCTATCAAAATTTCCTTGAAGTATTTAAATCAAATCTAGCTCTTGACAAAGCAAACAGGATAAATGTAAATGTGACAAAAACGTAGAGTCGAGACACAACACACAAAAAACCCATCGGATACCGCCTTGGAACGGTAAGTCGGCAAAAGGACCGACCGACTGGGGTGCTTAAACCTGGTTTGTGGAGCTCTCCAACCTCGCCCATACAGAAGATTTTCCTATCAAACAAACGGTGTAAATAAGAATATCTCGTCAAAGTGAGGCAACTAATGGTAAGCACCTGCATCGGGCATTAAAAAGATACATCTAATGTCATAATCTATATGCCAGTAACATATTTAAAGAAAGCCAATTGATATCTAGGCAAATACACTGACATGATGGAAATCAATGACTAAATAGGTTTCATCTCCTTGTAGGGACGATCTCTCCAAGCTGCCCTGCTTGACACAGTTTATCAGGGAGACGATGCGTTTCTACTCACCTGTACCCCTGATTTCCCGCCAACATGACCAACCTGTAGTCGTGGATGGTATTGAGATTCCCATCGGACCAAGAATAGATTTAGCCATCTCAGCCATACATCACAACCCGCAAGTCTGGAAGGACCATGATGTAGGTTAAGCTAAGCTGGTCTAAATATATAAACAATTATCACAAAAATGTCGGGAGTTATTAACCTAACGGGGAAGTTTCATTGAACAATAGTAACAAGCAAAATAAACAAGCCATACCAACGCTCCTTCTTTGCCATGAAATATCGGATTTGTTCATTTGAATTTCAAATTTTAGAACAGTTATTTTTGCAGTCATTTTTCTTTCTAAATATTTTCTATACATCAATGCTTACCACACTAATGTAGCACAATTCACAATGACCACATAATTACTACAGGTGTTTCTTCCGGAAAGATTTGACAATGACCATCGGGATAATCATGATGTTTATGGCTTTGTTCCCTTCTCTGCAGGAGTGAGGTATTTCAATCAAATGAATTATTATTTTTGTTGATAATAAATATTACATATTGTTGATAATACTGGGTGATGTATGTTGATAATCTTAACTGATGTTGGTTCATATTCAATATTACAGTCGTTGATATTTGAATTCTGATTTTTTTAAATTTTATTGTTTACAATTACCTTAATTAAAAAAAAAACATTTTCCTTACCAGATTGTTCATTTTATGGAATTTTATTTCCATTTCCCTTAAAAAGTTATCAATGCAATTCTACAATTGTTCAGAAATTTAAATTTTTGCTGCTTACAGAAATTGCATAGGCCAAGTTTTTGCGATGAATGAATTGAAGATATTTCTTGCTAAACTAGTGAAAAGGTGAGATTACATTATGATTCTGTAAAATATCAAAACTGACATTTTCTCAACTGTTAAAGCTTCATTTGTAGTTGTTTTCTTGTATAATTTGAAAGTTGGACTTCTATTGCGGTTGAAAAGTATGAAATATTAAAAGACAAATTAACACTATTTTATTTATATGTTATTGTTATATAAAATACTAAGCTAAAGTATAACATCTAGCTTGATCAACAACATAACTATTTGGGTTAATAATAACGACATACAAAAAATATATGCAAATGTTGCCAAGCCACATGTTAGCTAAAAGGCCTCATGTTTATATCACAGACCAGATTTTGAAAACTTACGATAAGCGGCTGAGAGAATAATAATAATAATAATAATAATAATAATAATAATAATAATAATAATAATAATAATAATAATAATAATAATAATAACAATAAATAAAATAAATGGTTTGTGTTTCTGTTTACAACAGGTTTTTGATAAGCCTTGACCATACAAAGCCTACCGACACATACCCGGCCGTCATCACAAGATCTACGAATGGAATCTGGGTGCATTTGAAAGAGAGGGGTGGTGATTAAAGTGACAATGGTTGTTACGAATATTCATGTAATGGTGTTAACATTCTCGCACATTTGAATAGATGTTAAGATAAATGAATATTTTCATCGGAAGGTGTCTCCGTATTAGTATTTATGCGCTTCAATATTGCAGTATGACAACATAATACCAACTCGAATCCTTTCCTATTCGTAATAAAGAGATGTAGTTAGAAACTTCTATCATTGCAAGTTATACCGACCTGTTGTTTTATGTGTCTTTTATGTGTCTTATTATGCCTGTTAATCTAGGAACTTGTTTATTGACAACAATTTAAACTGGAACATCGAAAAAAAAACATACTTAAAACAAATAATCCATCTGTTTAAGATTAAGCCAAATTTATCTATAATGTATCTTTATCTATAATGTCCCTTTCTATAAAGTCAATAATGTCCAGGGGGATTGTTCGTAAAGAATGTACGTTTAACTAGATAACTGAACCAAGAGTTTATTTTTTCGCATTATTAATTAATGATTGTCTGAGACAAACTTTGGATTAACAATGTTATTCTATAAGCGGTTCTTTCGGGAATTAATATTTCAGTCATTCTAAAGCTTAGTGGCTATCAGATTTAAATAAGATTTTAGTTTTAAATATAGTCACATCCTCATTTGTCGTCCAAAGTGACTATTTTCTTCTGTGTACACAACATTTTGGCGCAGTTTCTTAATACACTTTAATCATTTCATTTTATATTCATGCTTGGTTGTATCGTTAAAACAGATTTGTTTTAGGCAGGATTGTTTTCCATCGAGTTACTCAGTTCTTTTTATGACGCTAGAAACTTTGTTTTATAAAGAGTCCATTTGTTCCTGTTAACTGTGCTTTTTATAATTGTATTTATATATTTGTCATCAATCTGATTTACTTATGACCATGTCACTCAAATGATGGAGTAAACATTATACAAATTAAGACAGTGTTGAGGTCATTCTTTAGTTTTAAATACCTGGGTAATGTGATATTGACCGATGACACAGTGTCAATGTGATATTGACAGACGACACAGTGTCAATGTGATTTTGACCGATGACACAGTGTCAATGTGATATTCACCGACGACACAGTGTCAACGTGAAATTGACCGATGACACAGTGTCTATGTGATATTGGCCGTTGACACAGTTTCAATAAAATGGGTTACATTTAAAGATTGTAACAGAGGAAAAATAGTAACGTTTTTTATTTGGAGGGTTCGATGTCTAAGAAATTTACAAAAAAGGTAATTGGTACAGTCATTTGTTTATCCCTGGCAGGACTGATGGCTGAACCTTTTCAAGTGACGTTGGTTTGCGATGGATAGTAGATTACACATAACATGAGTAGAATACAATATATCCTCTAACCCAGTAACAAAGCAACAGGAAATATAAACTTTTCAGGTAGAAATACAAACGTTTTGTAAAAAACTTTTAATTTTTTAAATCCAATGACCCGAACATCCAACTAATGCGGCAATTATGAAATAAGCATACAAGCAAAGCAAGAAGTACTGCAACCTCTTCATAAGGTATTATATTTTCCAAAATATACCAGACATTTAGATTTACAATCCTATGAAATTGATCCTTAAATATTAACATAGATCTTTTTTACACTATACAACCTCTTTAACCTCTATCTGAAATAGAAAACAATATAAATGTATTAATTTGAAACATGCCTGGAAAATATTTACGCGTCTAGCCGCCTTCCCAAGATATCTTTGTTTCGTTCTCTCACTTCTTTTTCCCTTTTTAAATTTATTCACTAGTGCTAAAGGTCATACAGTTTCATTGTATGTACCTCCGACTTTGAGCATCTATCTCTCAAGACATTGTCGAAAACGAGATCACCGAAAGTAAAACCTAGAAAAAGGAAACGTTTCTCTTTTCGTGTCCTTGAAACGTTTGTTCACAGAAATAGCACCTGACCAATTGTGTATCGCAGTAGCTCTGATGAGTACTATTTGAAAGGCATGAACTAATCAATCAGCGGATTCTGACCTGTGTATATCCAGGCGACAACAGAACAAAAGTTTTAATTTATTTATTATGAATTTTATTAAGACAAATGATAAAGAAGTATGGGGTTGTGCATGTATATGCAATTAATTTTATATTGTTTTACTCTATATTATAAAAACTATTTAAAATGAAGTTCCAATGTACATTTTTCGTGAAATAAATTAATAATTAATTTCTATAAATGTTTGCATTTGTAATTAAGCAAGTAAAGATAATGTGCCACGTAATTTGCAGTGCTATGAAAACTTTGAGCGAATATGTTTCCATGCAACAACAGGGTTAAGTAAATGCAGCACCGCACATTGTTCCGCAAATATATACGGTTACAAACCTTCGCTGACATCATAATTTGCACTACTTATGGCATACTTTGTTTTGCCTGTAAAACATAACACAAAAGTGCAAGTTTCAACTGCAATTTCATTAAAAAATATTATTGTAACATGTTTAAGCATTCGATTTGTTACTTATTGCTTATTAAATGATAAAAACATTAAAACATCATCGTCTTTCTTACGAAATAAAGCCTCATTTTACTAAAATTGTCCGAAAATATCAGTTTTATCATTAAAATATACGAAATTTATATTGCAAAGAAAATGTTATAGCTTGTGCTTATCTAGATATATTTAGTCTTTCGCGTTTTGTTTCCTTGCCTAAATACAAACAATTTCCTCATGTATTTTGATTTCAAAACGCGTGTAATCATTTAAAAGATGTGTTCCATATGAACAAACACTACGAACAATTTACACACTCATGAAATACGTTCAGACAAAACAAAAAATATTGAGTGTGATCGAAATTACAGTCAACCTTTAACTGTTTTATAGTCACGCCACAATTTAAATAATCTAAAAAATTTGTATACAGGTTCGGCCTTTATTTAAATTTTTGTTTTGTTTTGGAAGAGCTATCCGAAAGAACGATGGTATTTGCGTTCTATATAAAGAGTATGTGTAATTTAACATAATGCACAGACACTCCCTTTGATGACAATCTGATACAGTCAGGAAATTGTGCAAGTTACCCATAGTCAGGATGTGGCTGTTTCATTTATTTACAGTAATGTTTTGCTTTCTTTTTATTTCATTTATTATTTGATGGTTATTTTTTTGTAGTCTAAGCTGTATGAGATGGATAACACACCATGCAACTTGTCCCATAGGCATATTATGTTATTTGTTCCATAGCCCAGAAATTTACGAAATAAAACTTGCAATAATATGTAAAGTCTAGCATAAGAGAGTCTTTATATTAATTTGCCTAAATTATCAATACTTAAAGAAAACTGTCCAACTGTATTGGCAATGTTGTTATATTCTCCACAAGGATAACGCATTTATTAGTATCTTGGCTGTAATTGCATTGAAGCACGGTACGTTTCGAGATAATATTTTGCAATAAAATATATTAAATAACTGTATATGTTATACTTATAGTTTAATGTTTTCTGTAATTTTATTATTATATAGATTATTTTGGCCCCAGTTAAACGACAAGTTTGTAGAATATATAAGTCGATAAAATATAAAATGTATCATGACTACCTTAAAAAGAGAGTCTATTTAACAATAAAAGGTTTGTTGATTTTATTAGTAATTTTACCTTTGCTATATAAATACATTATGTTTATTAAATGGGCCTTAATATAATGTTATAATTGTTATATTCTGTAACTACTAAAACCATGGAACAAATATGATTAAACTATTTTATTTATGATTAATAACTTAATGTGATTTTCAGGAGTCTTGCACTATTGGAACTACCAGTATGTTAATAAAGGATCCATACTTGTATATTCTATGCCCTTTCCTACCAATGCATGTCTAAAAGTCGTCGTCTGGGTAAAGATAAAGTGAATAATTTGATTTACTCAAGCTATCCTCGATAGTGCATTGAATAAAACTGTCCGTATATATATATAAAGATGAAAATACTGTGACTAGTCACATATGTGTTCTTAACTTCTTACTTTCACATTTGGCTTGCATGTGGATACCTTTGTCCTAAACCTTTTTGATTTTAGACTTTGTCATATTTCCTTACTATTGTTTAGCAATAATTCGGCAAGACTTATGTTATCTATTGTTACGCTGTCGTTACATCTAGAATCAAATCATCAATAGGGCCTGGCGGGAAATATGGATATTATATTAAAGAAATAAATATTAAAATATACTCTACAATTATATGGCATTATTTTACATAATTCTTGATACTTCTTTAAAGACAACACGCTGGTAAGAACCGAAACAAAACATTAATCATGTTGCATAGTATTTTACACTCATTTTAAAATCTCATATTCCGCACCTACCTTATCTACAGGTCACCTTGACCCTGACCTTCCAACCTACAATACCATATGTGACTGGCCATATCAAAATCAGTCTAAAGTCGCTTTTCAACTTATATATCGACGACATAGCAAATAATTTGAATGACGACAAGTCGTGATCCTAAAAGGCAGCAGTCGCGCGGATTTCTTAGTTTAAAAATAGCTATCTCTGCAGCTCACATAGGGAATACCTGTTTCCAATGGAGATTGGGGCTTAATGTTTCACTGCTCACACATATATATATGGCATCAATAAACAGCATTTTGTATGTCGCATACCACCTTTAAAGGCATACAAGGGAATACCGAACTTTGTGACTTTCTATAAATAACTTACCGAAGATAATCGGAATAAACTCTTAGTCTGGAGTTTCAGCTTTGTGTGATAGGGTCAGGCAAACGCAAATAATGGCGGCCTCAGTGGTATATAGTTTATAGAGGGAAAAAGTATTGTGTGGCTCAAGCGAACAATTGTTTCGCAAATTATAGAAAAAATAAATATAAGATAATGATGGATACATTTTCCTGGATCAATTCTCTGGGTTTGATCAATAATACGAACATTTAAAGTGTGCTGTAATTTCGGACGGCACTTTAATCTGGATAACTTTATGGGTGAACATGATGCACTTACGATTTTGGCTTAACTCAATAATTCCACGTGATCGACATTTTAATCAAATTTAGATTACATTAAGCAAAAGAAAGAGTACAAAAGTAGCATACTAATCAGGTTTCTTAAGATTAAAGCAAGAGAACGAAAGAGAGACAGAGAGGAACAGAGAAATAGCAGGGGCGTCGAAGACCAATTTTGACATTCCTTCTAGGTGGGTTAGGTGAAATAAATTTTCAGGAAATGCGTTCTAAAGTGTATCTGGACAAGAGAGGAATCTTTTAATTTGTTCTCTAAAGTGAGCATACAGCTGTGAAGAACGGCGAAGTCATAAACCTTAAACAATATAACTTTGCTGCTGATAACTGATTCAAATTCTTCCCATAAAGTATGCGCACACAGACAAACACATATTTTCCTTTAAGTTGGGCCATAATCGGATGCATGACGTAGTTGATATCAATGATACCAATTGCTGTTGACATGAAACTGCACAGTGAATACAATGTTTTCTTGTGAAATATAAAACAGTTTAGCCCACAATTAATAGCACACAGCTATAGCTAAGGTTTCTATGCAAAAAAATAAACATCTGCTTTGGTGTTAAATGAATATATTCTTAGGCAGAACTTTGCTGCAATTATCTTATGAAGTTGAACAATTGACTATATCAGTCACATTACTGAAAAAGAGAATTATGACGCATTTCGTTGTCGGGAGAAATAACAAGTTTCAATCTAAAATAATCGGGTTAGTTGAAAAACTTAGTGTAATACCATAACCTTGTATGGGAAGAACGTGATTTATAACTTAAATTAATAAAATTTAAAACAATCGAGTCTATATATCTGCATAATCATTTATATTAAATACGAACTTTTTCCACAATTTTTCTTATAAAACTAAAAACTTCATCGACCTCTTTATATTGACATTTAAAATGCACACTAAGTTGAATATTTAGTTGCAACATATTAATGATAAATGACGATCATTACCAATGTGATGGGGGCTTCCACTATAAAACTTTGTCACTCTGTCTCTTAGAAATGTAATTAAAATGCCGACTTTTCACTCTTTCCCTTGCTTACATAATTATAAATCTGAACAAAATGCCGGTCTTGTTCATGTTATATAAATGTTTGGTAGATTTAGGAGAACTGATCAGGGAAATCTAATCCAGAATTGAGGTTCTATTTATGTTTACCTATCACTTGTGAAAAGAATTTATACGTGAGAAACAAAATTCAGCATTTCTCTATATAATCTGAAGACCATCTTGGGCCTCCATCATTTGCTTTGCCTGACATTCCCTCGCAGGGAACCAGATTGAATAAACAGTTTAACCCTTACTGGTAACAGACACACCAGAAGTGTACTCGTATTTGATCCAGATTGCATAAGCTAAGGTTGTACACAGTAGGTTACATCAGAACGGTGAGGATACAGTCAGTGAGATTTTCAATCGGATCACAACTTGGGTAAGTCTTATGTTTATCACACATTCATATGCACATATTTATAACTGCGATTTCGGAATTGCATGTGTAGCTAACCATAAAACTTTGATGACAGGTGAGGCAAAAACGTGTAGGTAAAGCACATTTCGTACAGGTGGGGTCTACTTTCAATTGACCAGTGTCATGCTTTGCTATAGTGTACCTATTGTTCGTCGCATCAGTTCAAATTTTAAGGCAAACATGTTTTGTGGACGGTGGTGTACTTGTGGTTCGACTTCGACACTAATTTGAAATTTCTGCCTACAAACTATAGCTGGACTTCGCAATTATCTTACCAATTTGGCGTGAATAAAATGAATTTAAAATTAAACTAAGCATATAAAATGCTGAATTCACGGGACAAAACACTTCAAACTTAGAACATAACATCTTGATGTCGCGAATTAAAAATATACCAATATATATTATAAGGTTATCATTCGACAGCAGTACATTTTGTAATATAAATTACGCATGCTTACATGAAAACACATGTATATAATAAATGATGACAATAATTATCATAATGAATTTTTAAAAAGTTGTTATGAGCGGACCTAGCGGGAGTGGGTCGGGTGCGGAACCCCCATGAATCTTTAAAATATACCTTTCAATATGTTTTTTTTTTTCCAGGGTGTGTCACATCTTTATGGCACTAGTAGAATTTTTGTCACATATGTTTTCTGTGCTACAGACAAGACGAATAAGTTCTTATTATTTTTAATAGTTCTAAAAATTTATTTTAAGAAAAAACTAAGACGCATGGAAATTAAATTTAGTAAACAATACTTTCTATGAAGATATGTCAAGTATGTAAAATGCAAGAAATAGCACTTATTGTTCTTATTGTTTTAATTTATATTCTAGATGTCAAAACGCTTCCCTGGGCCCCCCTAACGCTACTCGTACCTATAGATCTCGCACAATCTGACTTCCCTTCTAATCCCATAAAAATATGATCACAGATTATAGATTATTGTCGCCGAGATTACAGTTTAAATTCATGGAAAAACTTTCTAGCGGCTCCTGAAATGCATGACATGGCTCTGCTTAGCTGCTTCATCTCACAAGAGCATGCATCCAGACAGCCACCACTCTAGCACCTATTGTGCTCGCTCGATTAGGACCACCACCACCCCCACCCCCAAAAAAAGAAACAGAAAGAAAAAAAACCTGAAAAATCCTGGATTCGTCTTCGGGTGTATCTTAAACGTAAGTACTAAGGTAAATACAATGAAGTTAAGTGCAAAATACGCGATATGGATATGTACCTTTTTATTGTAAAGGGCACATATGCATGTTAAAATATTAAAATAATTTCTTCTTCGTCAGCACTTTTCCATGTGTCGTCATCCGTTGAAAAGTGTCCCATTTATTTTCTGCTATTTAAGAGGTAGGTCTAACTACCGACCTATTAAGAGTCAAAAACTAGGGGCTTTCTCAAGCATAGTTGCGTTAGATATGATCTGTACAGTGATAACAGGCGCCTATGGAAAATACCTTGTGTATTTTAGCTGTATTGTTCAAACAATGTTCCCGTGGGTAAGTTATGCAAAAAAAGGTATATTTAATGTAACGCTGGGTAGAGTTCGTTGTATAAACATATACATGAGAGTTACCGACTTGTTTCAAATATCATTCTGAAAAGCATTTTTGACATAGACAAAATAACACACTGACGACCCAGACGCTTTCAACATGTTGACAGACAACTTGCTGAATTTGACGAAGCCATGTACCATATGATTAGACCAATAAACCGGAAATGACTTATAATAACTATAACTATAACCATATATCTATAACTATAACTATAACTATATATATTCTATACATATAACTATATATATATTTATAACTATATATATATATCTATATATAACCAATATTCCCTATTAACTATTATAAGTATTTATAAGTATAGCATGTGTTTGATATACCTTTGTAATTACAGACCTTTCTAACACTCGACATTTTTTTTGTTTAAATAAAATGAAATCTGTTGATGAATAGACATCACGATTCTGCACTCTGTGTTTACTCTTATACCAGTCTTTGTCAGTTGCCTGGTTGTATGTTTGTTTGAATTGCAATAAAATTGTAAATTATTGATTTAAATTATCCCACTTTATTTGGGTTATTTGCATAATCCCACACCTAACTACCACACGAATTTTTAAAGGCTCGTACGTTTATCTAAAACGGCTCAAAAGGTTTCCTGATACACATGTTTTAAGTCTGCTTTAGGGAACATTGTATTTTGACAGCTTACGACGCGCCCTTTTAAACCAAACAAGACAAAATAAAATCATAAAAACACATTCTGTCATTTCGATTCCATTCGGAAGTTAAAGAGACTTACATGGTTGGGAATTTGTATTAATACGCGAATTCAAATTGGAGGGAAAAAAGTAGGCAGTAGCCTAACATCTAATTTGACTAATTACATGTAAGGCAAAGTCTGCATTTTATACCAAGCTGAAGAGCTCACAATTCATATTCAGCCCTTATGCAAAACAAAAGATCGTACATTTCACATGGTAGCGGTATTAATTTAGACTTTATTTCAGTTATGTTAATGTATTCTTACGCTAAACATTACCTTGGTTAGACCCGAAAAAGAAATCTAAAACACACGCTGTGATAGCTTTCACAAAAACTGTCATACTGTAATAGTATCTGTTGAAGCGGCTCACTTAGTAGCACAGACATATATTCACATATAAAGTACATATATTCCTGTTATTTTATTTTTAAGTTTACTAACTACTAGCGAGTCTATTCAATACACTTGTAGATCTACCCAATACAGTAAACAATTTCCGGACTATCTTTATCGAATTGGCCATTTGAAGCACTAAACAATGAAAATTAATGAAATTATGGCATCTTATGGCAAAAAATACGGTGCATTTAAAGCTGCATTTAGACCACAATTACCTTTTTTCGGATAATTTTGTTTGTGAAACAACATTGTGTCATTTAACACCAAGTCCGTTTGGCTTTAAAAAACAGTTTCTGCCAACTAATTTTGGTTTGGTTTAAATTGAGCAACCATTGCAACTTTTTGTTTTGAAAAGGTTTTTTTTATATAAAATGTTCAGACTTAAGCTACGATTACAATAAACAGGGGCTAATAAATACACCAAACACACCAAAAAAACAACCGTAAACAAAAATAACAGCATCAACCAAAATTCGTTCAATGACTTTAAACAAACTTTGCGTTTACATAAGATTACTGATACAAAACAAAATGATAGTAAACCAATATGAAACAATTACATTAATAGAGACGGAGTCCATTATATCAATTTTTACATACACAAAATAAAATTATTTATTATCTAATAATTATCTTATCCAATGCACCGATTGTTTTCTTCAACGACGTATGAAACAGACGCCGTCCATCTCTCAAAGCCTCTTTTAAACGCAGACAGTACGGGTCATCCCATTGTTAAAACAAGACCTATCCAAAGGCACTACGCTCCCCTTTTCCCAGAGCTAGATAATTAAGCTGTTACATTTCGTCGAAGATTCTTTTACCAGCACAGACAATTGAAGTTAAAAATGGAGTAGAATTGCAAACTTAATTTTACGTTATTTCTCCTATTGCCATGAGTCCCGCTTTTGATAAATAAAACCCCCCAGATTGCAAGGAATATACATATACTTTAATCTTGACAAAAAGGTTGCAAGCGTGAACAGTAAAGCGGGCGAGAGGGTCGTGATAAAAACGGCATGTAAATTGCGACGCTGCTCAAATGCGACTTTCTTGCGACTTTTGTAATGGACCACCTCATGCAAGAACACAGCTACCCACCCAAGGAAATATTAATCTAACAAGATCTCTATGCATGACAGGTAATTTCTGCATATAATCCGTGTCTCGAAATGTTAAATCTGTTATTAGCCTAAACATAAGGTAATGCTATTCCGTAGTTTATATACCTACATTGTTCTCAATGATTCTTTTTTTCAGCGAAGATGTTTGTCCAATCAATTCTCGCCGGATTGGCGGTAATGGTTACATGGAAAGTGCTGACTACGCTCGTCTGGTATGTTGGTCTCTGTCGGCAGATGCGGAAAATACCACAGAAACCAGGCCATTGGCTCTTCGGAAATTTAGCCGACGTTAGCTTTATTATCATGACGTTACATTGTTTCTTATTATATGTGACGTGTCCGACAGGTTTACGAAAGTATTTTCTTCTTTCAAGTTTTGGCGCTATGTTGCTGTAGATGTATTAACAAAAGATAAATACTGAACAAAATCGAAAACTTGGTTATATGATTTTCATTCTACTTACATATTATTTATATGACCTATTAACTATCATTTACAAATGCATATTTTGTTATCAAACTATCAATAATCAACTGTTAGAAGTGAGGAAGAACATCATGCCATACATCAGACAACATATTGGAACTTATATAACATCACCATTCTCCTAATTTTATTTTGTAAACATATCTGGTGACATTTTTAGAATAGGTCTTGATGTCTGCATCGTTATTCATTTTTTAAGTAAACTATCATGATATGATTCTCGGGGCATGTCCGTGAAATCTTAAGGAAAAAAACTTATAATTAGGTTCTTTATTGGGTTAAAAGGACAACCAGATCAGATGTTGATCACAAAAAAATAGATGGGTAAGAAAAATACTACTACGCGTCAATTGGGAACTTTAGGAATACGCTTCATAAAGACATTGTCTAAAATGTTTTTAATGTATTTCAATGATGACCAAAATTATCCTGCATTAGGTGATAATAATTTGTTCATTTGGGTAACAGTGGTTACCAATCTTTGGTGAAAAGAAAGAAAAAAGTGCGTGGAGGCACGTACGTTTTTGTCTAAAAAGACATATTATTTTCGGCGTTAAGGGTGATATCATTGGGTCGAGAATGTTTAAGTGTGAATTTTCAGATTTTATATTTTAAGCAATTTTTGCTCTAATATCTTCCTAATATTGATTCTTAATATAGTTATGATTGACACAATTGTGTTTAATTTTGGCTTAATTAGTTAAGATGATATTTCATCAAATACATAAAGTTCTGGAAGATTTTAGAAATAAGCTCGTAAGTTAAATAGTTGCTTCACAAAAACGAAATTTCAATATATTAGTAAATATACGAATTATAGTAAAAAATAAAGAAAAACATTGCTTTGAGTAAATTTTTAAAAGTTTAAAATAAAACTTCTTATGTGCAAATAGATAATCGTCTTTAACCGCATTTTTAACCAAATCATCATCGGTAAAACTATCTATATAAATAAAACATTAGCACGTCTCTGTTAGACAATAGCAGAAGTGGCTTTCGTATTTGTGATTTTGCACATCAGTTATTTTAATAATATTAAAACGATTTCAGTATATTTTAAAATACATTTTATATTTTGTAAAGTTCATATTAATGATTGTTGGATATTCTTTCTTTAGTTGACAGATGCCAAATCCTATATGACAACGGTGGAGAATATGACAAAGACACTGGGTGTCCGCATGTACTGCCTATGGATCGGCCCATTTCCTGTCGCAGGTGTCACACACCCAGAAACCTTCAAACAGACGATCAGCCAAACAACTGAGAAAGCAAAGGGCTTCAACGACGGATACAGACTATTTATTCCGTGGTTAGGTAATAGTGCATACAACAAAACGTCCGTCCACTAAATAACAAGAAAAAGAGTGGATGTGTGACACCCAAGGCGCCACAGAAAGCATGCGTTTTTTAAAAAAAACAATGACTGTCCTGGGAACTAAGCACATCGATTATCGGTCGATTCATTGTATAAATGTAATAGTAACGAACTGTAACTCCAAGGAGAAGTAGACTTATTCTACTTATTCTACTCTGTTTTTCAATATGATGTCTGTAATTACAAGCTGCATTGTTAACATCCGCATAATAGATTTCGTTTGTTAAACAAAGCATCGCCAAACAGCTGTGAATTCTTATTTATTCCTGCTAACTTTCTGATAGATGTAAGGTTCACTTTATTGTTGAATGCTATACTTTTAAAAGAGGAATACTCCTATTTTTCTTTAAAAAAGATCCCACAGAACAGCAGCGATTTGATGGTAGTGTCTGCTACAAGATCCTCCCCACATGCTTTCAATGAGAGGCGTCGCTCTCATGAGGGCGCCAAAATACGAAACAAAGGACTGTGTTTTTATTTGCAATTGTTTCATAGTGAGTTCAAGCAAGAAATTAATTAAAGATATGTTTGTTTTGTAAAATAATTATAAAGTATGTGAGGTCTTGACAACTTGTAGATTTTTACATGCATTATTGTGTAACATAATTTACACCAGGCGATGGTTTGCTGATCAGCTCTGGCAAGAAATGGAAAAGAAACAGACAACTATTGACACCGGCATTCCACTTCGAAATCCTGAAAGGTTATATTGAAGTGATGAACGAGTCTTCGTCCATAGTGTGCGTAAGTTTGGTAGTTTTTTTTTAATTTTTAGTTTAAAGTCACTATCGTTCAATTAAAACGGTGTATTTATACATCAATTAATATCATGGAGCCTTGCAGTCACACTATCCCTAAAACGATGCGATGAGACGTCCTACCTTTATAGTGTTACTAGGGCGAATTAAGGGAGCAATTCCACACTAGCTTTATTTACGACTTGCATATGCCACGGCACGGACGGTTGTTACTTTTTTACACTGTAGCAGTCTAACCTCACTTTTGACCTACTTAAATGCTAAAGCAAGTCGAGGACGAATGAATATCAGGGCGATTCGCATTGGTAGAAAATCCGAATAGCTCCAAATGTCGTAGTATTTCTATTAAACATCCTCGGGGGATGTATAATTATTAATACAGTTATTTAAGTCGTAAACATATCTAATCAATTCACTACAGTATGTGTGTATAGTGCATAAAATATCACTTGATCCAACATTCATTTAAACTTAAATTATGCCATTTGCCACAGAGCACATCGTTCACCTCCTCACTGTCTAAATGCTTCATAAATTTTAGTGTCTATAACATGAGGAACTTCAGAATTATGAGATGCAGATTGAGCGAGAGACTAGTGTAAAAATGTTGTTTATTTAAGTGTCCTTGTTCGTAGGACTGTATCTTTTCTTTCTATAAAAAACGTGATGAAAATGTTTGAGTTAACACCTAACCAATGCCGCATATTTTTTTCTTGTAAACTCTATCTCCTCGATACCTGGAGCCGACGCCCTGCCTACTATGTAACCAAATTATTTTATATTATAATATATTCATTTATTTATTTGTTTGCTTGTTTGTTTATATACTATTCTATTCTGTTCTATTTTATTGCCGTAGCATGCGATTAACCAATTTAATGACCAAAACAGACATCTTTATCTGTTTTGTTTCCTGTACACAGATTTCCTTACACAGAAGCGTTATTTTGCTGAGCTGTGTGCTTTTTCCCCACTGATTAACTGTCTCACACACTTTGAGCAGTTATACAAACAAGTTAGATAATTGCTATATAGTCCATTGCATGGCCTCTAAACGCAACCAGAAGTTCCCTTTGCAGACACACCTAAGGAATTGAATTTGTAAGGGGTAGTTCGTTATCGGGATTAAAATGTGAAAAATATTTGTTCATAATAATTAACGATCATAAATTATGCAATTGCTACATTCCTATTGTTTGGTGTTGCTAAAACTATTTGGAAAAAAATAGTGAAATGAAGGGTAGCAACTATGGATTATATAAAAGAAATGTGTCAATGTTTAACACAACATTGGGAGACTATCTTATTAATGCAATGATTTTCCATGAATAAAAAATCGAACAATGAAAATCGCATAATCATAAATGACATCGAAACAATTTATGAATTGAATGCTATGCTATACCTTCGCACCAAAACAAGAAAGTATTAAAGATGTATTTCTCTATAGGGCAATCACATTGTTCAGCCAGTTATGGAAACTTTTTACCGTGTTCTTAAAATAGGTTAACAGTAAGGTAGAAAATAATCACGTGTATGATCAGGCCAGTTTAAAGAGGAAAATGGACACAGGCAATAATGATTTGTTTATAATGGGATATTTGACCATTATCTAAATGAGTATAATACAATTTTGTTGCAGCAATAAGCCTATCACTTGGTTGTACTCGGAACTATATGGTATAAAATTGTTGCAAACAGTAAGAAGATACGTTAAGTGGAACAAATGCTATATACAAGCATGTAATACTTTATGTTCATCTAACAACCACAGTAGTGATAACAACGCATGTACAATTGAAGTATCTCATCGAGAGTGCATGTCTGTTCATGTTTCATTTGCATAGCAGTCGTTAAAATAGATATTTGATCAAGAACGCAAATATCACAATATTACACAACATTCCACACCTCATTGCTTTTTGTAAACCACAAATTTCGTCTTTCTTTGCTCAAAAAAACATATAAGGAGCTCTATGCAAAGTGCCTCGTCGAAATTGGCCGGAAGTACAAGTTGTAATGATATGACAATTTACATTGACATTAGTGGGTGCACTTTTCTCAACATTTCGATGGTTACTTTTGCAATATAAACACCATTACAGTCTGTGTATTCAGTTTGGGAATGATATAATCAAATCTAAAAAGCAGACAGCAATAATAAAACCACTAATACTGTTGAACACATACACAGAAATGCAATATGTAAAGCGTGTTTTCGTATTGTTATTCATATATTTGTAACAAACAGACCAATATGGTTGTACTTGTTATATACATGTATGTTGTCACATGTCGCTTCCGTTGCTTTCCTTTTCAGAGTAAACTTCATGAAGGAACCAAATACGGTAAGAGTGTCGAGATACATGATTGTTTTGGCAGATCGACCTTGGACGTTATGTTGAAATGTGCACTCTCTTATAAAGGCAGTATGCACGACGAGGAGTAAGTGACAGTTTAACTCATATAAGCGTAATGTAATTATTGTTTAATAAATAATAATTTGCAACACCGGTTTTCAATTCAAATCGCGTTTATAGTGGTGCATGACATTGATTTCGCTGACCTTATGCTGATGTTCATTCTGAGACTTGTAAACAGCACGTGACTGAGATGGAATAATACAAGAAACGCTATCGCATCTATAAGAGATATATCGACTTGCTTTCTGTTACATGCGTTTCGAGGTAAAATGTACATTTTTGTTCAGATTAAAATTTAAAAATAAAGAATGAGTCTATACACGGCGTATATTATGTCTGATTAGATTTGTGATTGTTAAAATCACAACAGAAGTAAAAAATAATTGTGCAAGAAGTTTTGTTATAAGACAGTGTAAAGAATCATGCTGCTGAAATGAATACTTCAAAATGTTTTTTTACAGAATCACTCACTACTTGGATGGAATAAGAGAGTTTTCAGACCTCGTGTATAAACGGTTTTTGTGAGTATAAAATACAACTATTGAGGTTTAAGTCTCTAAAATACGTAGAGGAAACATTGCTTTGATTTTTATAGCAATATCACTTGAATAATTCAGTTTATTATGTCACTTGTTTCAAAGACCACCTGTTAAAGTAGCACGGAAGTTGCATACTGACCGTTTCTAGGTGGTAATATTTGGGTTTGATAATTTTTGTATTATTATATCTCGTCACCGTTTTGTTGGAACTTTGACAACGGACTGGCATGTCGATACTTTTGTCCTGTGCCTTTTCAAATTTTAATATATGTTGCAGTACTCATGACTTCGTCATAGTTTTCTAACTGTTAACTTCTTATTAGAGCCTTTCTGCTTATAATATCAAAATGCGTTATTGTCTATATGTAGAAGCTAATTAAGACTAAGTTGTTTGAAATTGCTATTGAGAGAGAGAGAGAGAGAGAGAGAGAGAGAGAGAGAGAGAGAAAGAGAGATATTTTGTTTTCATGTTGAAAATGTAAAAATGTTATTGTAAAACTTACTGTTCAATACTCTGCTTCTTTAAGGAAAATTCATTGAATAATAATCGTGTTCACATAATAGAAAATCAAAAGAACTAAGGCTTATTTGTTACCCGTCACGTATAATGTGCGTAGAATTACAACGCGTGGCTAATTCTATTTTAGAAACCCAGTTTTGATGGTCGACTTTATCTTCTACTTGACAACCCTAGGAAGGCGAGAAAAGAAGCTAACAGCAATGTTTCACGAATTTACTGGTTTTTTCATTGCTGCAAGAAAGAAGGAACTGGTACTTAGGCAAAACTGTTACACTCAAATTGTCTTAACTATTAAAGACTTTATCTCACAATATTTCTGAGCTTTAAATTAAGTTTATTTGCATCCAATGATATATTCATCGAATAAGTGCAATGTAAACATATTTCTCATGCTAAGGCCTGGTTTAGATAATAATAAATGTCGCATATGTTGAGACCAATTGTGATGATAAAATGCCTATAAATACACTGCTCCCTCTTCAAACGTCACTTTTCTTAGCGAATACCTATCTTATGTATCAGTTAAATTTACTAACTATCGTTTTTATCGCATTTTCCTCTCAAGTCCGTCTCAAGAACGAAAAAACGGCTTCAGTCACTCATTTTTTCTTCCGTGTCGTTTGAATTTCCTCCCTTGAGCGGCCGACTATTTGTCTCACCAGTTGTTGTTGGTCCTCGGCATCTTCCGTAATGCCGAGTAATATCGAAAATTTTAAAAAAGAGCGACAAAATCTATCCAATTAAGTAGGGTAGGTAAACCAATCAATGTGTAAAGAAGAGGCTTTTTAATTAAAACAACCGTTCGTTGATTGGTAGGTGAGGTAAGTCTGGAACAAAGGACTACTCGAATGAATTGTCATAAGTGTGAACACCAGTAATGGCGAGCTTCCAAGGCGGTAACTGATGGTTTTTCTTTTTGTGTGTTATGTCTCGTCTCAGTGTTTTTTGTCACATTTACATTTACCTTGTTTGCCTTTGTCTACAGGTAGATAAAAATTTAAATATCTGTGAAAATTTTGATAGGACCTTTTCTTATTTACCTATTCTTAAAAATACCCATTTAGCTTATTTACAGCGTCTTAAAAACTTATTTCCGGAAAAATATCAGACTTTAAAGGCAAACTATGGATGTATAGATTAATTATATATACATATTATTTATATTTTTATACTATAATACTACTGATAATAAAATACTTAAGCATATGGGTAACCTCTCTTGAGCAACAAACCTCTCTTAAGCAACCTATTTCTCTTTATGTGCTCGATGTTGCTTAAGAGATGGAACAATGAAATAAGATTAGGATCAACCCTATATGCCACTAATATGCCACTTCGTGGAATCATAAGTATTCCTCTACATCCCTTCTGTGAGATGGAACACCACCGTATGAGACTATGCATGTGTACATTGAAGCGCCTGTGTGTTTTACATGTATACGAACTATGTTTTTCAGGTATTTACAACAACCGCCAAAAAAGTATATTCTTAGCGGCAGGAAATTCTTGACAATATTGAATGAATCTTGAAGTATGAAACCGCAAAATATATTTTTGTGTTATTGTTGAACAAAGAACACAACAAGGAATATAAACATGGGTTATGAAAACAAAAAAAGAAATTAGAAAGAAATAAGAAATGAGAATATCTAGATTAAATAAAACAGAAACACACATGATTGCAGTTAAACGGCCCACATCATTGTACATGCATAACAGACCTAATTAATTGTACACACCAACAATCCTAAATCATGTCCCCACCCCCACCCTCACCCCTCAAGACCCAAGAAACTCTACAGAACTTCCGAACTATCATTTGTTGGATTTTATCATGATATTTTTTTTTCAATCTGGACCTTGTTCATGTACCCATTCTGAAGTGATGGGCAAACCGAGTGTCTAAAAGTAGCATTCTTTAAAAATCTCACTAGACATCCTAACATACAAAAGGTTTTAGTTCAAAAAAGGTTTTCGAAGCTCCGCTTGTTATTTTCTGACACAATATTGTCGCGAAAAAGTTCTTTAAAAACATGACAAAAGGTAATATCTTTAGTTTAATAGATGATGTTGCATATAGGGAACATCAAGTCACCTCGCTGGCCATTACGTAGCTCTCATTAGATCACGTGTTTCCACCAAAACAACCATAATAGTTTAATAAGAAAAGGTCCTATCAAAATTTTCACAGATATGTAAATTGTATTTACCAGTAGACAAAGGAAAACAATGTAAATGTAAAGGTGACAAAAACACAGAGACGAGACTTAATACACATAAAGAAAAAAAAACATCAGTTACCAACTTGGAACGGTCAATCGGCAAACGGGCCGACTTGGGTGCTGCAGCCTCGCACTTCCTGAAGGTTTTTCTAGCAGACAAACAGTGTAAAGGATTGTTACGTGTATTTCCTTTGATGGACAGTGGATTTTGGTTCGTCAGTTCTATCTTCACATGAAGAGGATGCTACAACCACTTACTCTTCTCTGGTCATTGTTTTTCTTGATCCAACCAGTTAATTTTATTTACTCTCAACAATTTAAGTGGTTATTCTAATCGAAATAACACCTATCCCCCTTTTTTTATTAGTGGACATTATTTTTTAATGCCGGCAATACTTTCGTCATAACTTGTCAAACAAAACGACAGCGCTTGTACTTATTCAAATGGATCGGTTTTCTTTTCATTGCTTGCATTTGAGAAACCCATCAGGAAGTGCGAGGTAAGAGCTCTGTAAAACCGGTTTAAGCACCCCTTCGGTTCATATTGCCGACTAACCGTTCCAAAGCGGTAACTGTCAGGTTTCCTTTTTTTAAATGACTCATCGCGGATTTGCTCTTACGTTTTCATTTGGCTTGCAAGTGATTACATTTGTCCTGGGACTTTTTAAAGTTTTGTATATGTTTCAATGCTTTGTCATATAACCTATTAAGCTATAAAATCATCACTCGTGTCTGCCAGTCATCTGATATTGTGTTGACACTAATAATTTCATACCTTTTTCATGTAAATCCAGCATCTAGGTCTTTCGTCTTATCCTGGTTGAATTATTAATACATTTCCTGATTTATTGTCTTTAAAGTTTTATTATATCCACGTTAGATGACGTTTGTCTTAAATATGATGCATGGTTTTGTGTGTTTGCCAAACAATAACTGTGTATCTCGAATAACGTGAACATAACAAGATGAAGACAAGATGTTGTAACACTTGAATATGAAATATAATTCGTACTCAAGTTCGTGTGTTATTTGTAATGTGATTTAATTCGAATAACTTTACAGAAACTTTTGCCCTATGGCCAGGACAAACGGCGACGTCTCGACTTCTTGGACATCCTCTTGACTGCCAAAGATGAAAACGGCAATGGTTTGACGGATGAGGAAGTACAGAACGAAGTGGATACTTTTGTTTTCGAAGGTTTAGTTAAACATAGCACAGTCGACAAAAGCTTTCATTTACTTGTTAATGAATACGTCAATTTTTCCATTTAGCAAAGATAAAGATAAAGATAAAAATACATCGACAATAAACGTTTAAATCTTCTAGAAATTTGCAATTTGTCTTTATTTCTACGAATCAGAAACGTACATAAATAAATGGAAGAAAAATGTACTATTATAATGCATGTATTATAATAAGACATTGCTACACCGGTTTAAATCAAAACATCGCGGCATATTGTAGCCTTAAAAATTAAAAGCATCGTGAAATCGTCAAGAAAACATAAAAAATGCAGATGTGTATGAAACATTAATAAATAATTAAAATTGATTGAAACATTGATATGATTTAAGTACAATCACATAAACAGTTAAAGACAGTCACACACTTTTATGATGCAATAAAAAATGCATATCTTGTTATGATAATACATTATAACAGATTATTGCTTTATAACAATAGTTTTGCAAAAAAAATTAGACAAGCTTTTTAAGCCGAGCGCAGATTGTATCGTGTGTTTATTCTTCGATGCAATCTAGAATTTATGGGATTAGATAGAATATTTGTCTACTTTAATTGTTTTATAATATTCCAGAAAATTTGAAATTTATTTCAGGAAACGTCTTTATTAAGAATGATAATAAATGTTTATAAGAACTATTTTAGGACACGACACGACATCCTCTGCATTAAGTTGGGCCGCTTACAGTTTCGGTAAATATCCCGAGATGCAAGAACAAGTCTACCGAGAGGTATCGGATCTATTGGGTGAAAGGGAAAACCTGACTGGGTAAGTATTAATAAGAATAAATTAGACAATAAATAAAAAAAAATAATAAACACAATTTTCATACACTTATTTACGAGAAACAAGATTATAAGTAGACGTGTATTTGACACTAATACGATAACTATTTTACACGGCTTATTATGTTTTTCTTTTTCGTCCTGTTATTATTTATTATTGAAATAAATATATATAAATTCTCAAGCAGGTGTGTCGTAGTTTTAATTAAACGCATGGTTAAACGCTTTCCCCTACGTTTCATTGCCCTGACCTTCAAACCTTTGAAAGCATTTTTTCGCGAAAACCTGATTACCGATCGAAGTAGTGTTGTAAGAAAGTGAGGATGTAAAGATTAATTTGGATGTCAGACAGAGATTAACTTTTAAATGAAGTGTCTAAAGGACCAAATGATGTTGTATGCCTTATACACAACACGTCAGGAATTTATACTTTAGATATTATACTTTAACTTTAATAAACGCAGTCCCACAGAAAAATATCCCCATCCCCGGCCAAGCCAAACGTCTTACTGACAAAATACTGTATGTGTTGTTATCTGGAAATTTACCATTGAAAGCATCTTTGATATTAATTCGTGCAAGCTTGCTGAAGTATTTGCAAGTAATTTGAGGTTGGGCTTTAATAAGCACAATACGGTTATCGTGTAATCTGGAATATCTGAAAAGTCATTGTCATATTTGTTAGGACAATGCGTAAGCATTTGTAAGTTAGACAGCTACGTCGAATAAAAAGGGCTTTTTACTAATGCTGATATAGTTTTATCTGTTTCTGTTGCTTTATCGTAGTTGTGACAAGCATTAAACAAAAGTACGTCTTTGTTGCTGTTATCTAACTGTCGTGTGTACAATAATATGAATATACAATGTACTAATTTAGCCTTAGCGAATTTTCAAAAGGACAGATGGATACCATACAAATTATCCCAATGGAAGCTTGAATCAATGTTCTGGTGATAAAAAATATACGACAAAAGTTTTTATATATAACAATATATAGGTATATAAAAAGGTCCTGCCAAAATGTTCACGGATATTTAAATCTAATCAATTCTAGACAAAGGCAAGCAGGATAAATGGAAATATGACAAATACATAGAGACGACACATAAAAACAAAAAGAAAAAGTTACCGCCTTTGAAAGGTCAGTCGGCAAAGGACGGACTGGGGTGCCTAAACCTGGTTTGTGGAGCGCTCCAATCTCGCACTTACTGAAGGTTTTTTTCTATCAAACAAACAGTGTAAATAGGAATTCCCGTCAAAGTGAAACAATTAACGGTAAGCACCTGTATCGGGAGTTAAAACAGACACGATTAATGTCGTAATCTATATGTTTTGCTAGTAATAATTTAAAGAAAGTCAAATGATGTCTTGGCAAATACGTCGACATTATGGATATCAATGACCAAATAGGTTCCATCTCTTTGTAGGGACGATCTCTCCAAGCTGCCCTGCTTGACACAGTTTATCAGGGAGACGATGCGGTTCTACTCACCTGTACCCCTGATTTCCCGCCAACATGACCGACCTGTAGTCGTGGACGGTATTGAGATTCCCATCGGACCAAGGATAGATTTACCGATCTCAGCCATACATCACAATCCGCAAGTCTGGAAGGACCATGATGTAGGTTAAGCTAACCTAGACTTAACATTTAGACAATTATCTTATCACAAAAAATGTCAGACGTAATTAACCTAACAAATTAGTTTCACGGAACAATAATTACAAGCAAAAACAATCAATATCAACGCTCCTTCTTTGCCATGAAATATCGGATTCGCTCTTTTGAATTTCAAATAAGAACAGTTAATTTTTTGCATTTTCTGTTTCCTTTCTTAATCTTTTCTACACCTCAATGCTTACCAAATTACAATACAGTACACAATGAGCACATATTTACTACAGGTGTTTCGTCCGGACAGATTTGACAAGGACTATCGGGATGATCATGATGTTTATGGCTTTGTTCCCTTCTCTGCAGGAGTAAGGTATTTCAAAGAAGTGAATTATTATTATTATTTGTTGAAAATAATTATTAATGTTTGTTAATAATATTGAGTGATATTTGTTAGAAATACTATGCGATGTTTGTTTATATGCATTATCAAAGTTGTTGATATTTGACTTCTGATCTTTTTTGTTTAACCTTACCTTTACTTCAAAACGATCATTGACCTAACCAAATTGTCTTTTTCAAACAATTTTATTTCCAACTGCCTTAAAAATATATCAATGAAATTCTTCAATCGTTTGGAAATGTACCTTTGATGCTGCTTTCAGAAATTGCATAGGCCAAGTTTTTGCGATGAATGAATTGAAGATATTTCTTGCTAAACTCGTCAAAAGGTAAGAATACATCATCCATCTGTTAAATATCAAAACTGCCATTTTCGCAACTGTTACAGCCTATTCTGTTGATGTTTTGATGCATAACTTGAAAGTCGGAGTACTACAGCTTTTGAATAGCATAAATTATAAAAGGCAAATTAACAATTTTTTATAAATATATATTATTGTTATATTAAAAGTCCAGCAACTTGCTTGAACAGCAACAAAATTAAAGTAATATTATTAATAATAAAAATATAATAAATAAATAAATAAATACAAAAGATAATGGTTTGTGTTTCTGTTTACAACAGGTTTCTGATAAGTCTTGACCACACGAAGCCTACCGACACATACCCGGCCGTCATTACCAGATCTACGAATGGAATCTGGGTGCATCTGAAAGAGAGGGGTGGTAATTAAACGTGACAATTGTTATCACGACTATTCCTGTTATGACTTGAACATTATTGCACATTTAAGCATGTACTAATTTACCCAGTTGTTATGTTTTTTTCAGAAGGTATATTCGTGTTAGTAATTTTGCGCTCCAATTTTGCAGTATGACAGTATAATATCTACTCGGATCCTGTCATATCTGTTACAATACATGTAGTTATAATCTTCTATCATAAAAAGTTATATCGATTAATCAGTTTTTTGTGTGTCTTATTGTGACTGTTAATCTAAGAAGTAGTTTATTGGAAACGAATTTAAACTGCTACGTCAAAAACATACCTAAATCAAATAATCAATTTAGCGTAATTGTTAAAGCTTTAACCCAGTTTGTCTATAATTTATCTTATACCATGGAGAATTGTTTATAAAAGATTTACGCTTTACTAGATAATTGAACCTTTTTTTGCTGATCAGTTGTCACTCTCGTAAAAATAAATAATTATAATCACTCTTTTTAACAGAACATTTATTGCTATCTCTTTAAACTCAAAAGCGTAACGTTACATGTATATGTAACTGTATTTACGTCATACATTCAAATTTCACTAAGGACAGGAGTTAATAAATATGTTCGCCAACTTTTTCCACTAGAGGATGTTAACATATTTTGGAAACCCTTGTTTACAGTAAGCATAAATTAGATAGATATTATATATCACAGTTTAATATTTCCGTTTGACGCTTTTTTCTGCCCGGAATATGTGCAAAGCATAAGTAGTGCCGCCGCGAAGACGCCGAAGCGTCTTATGTAATCGTTTATAGAACAAAGACTCTGGATGGCACAATGTTGTTTCTATAACAAACAAACGTGTGGGTCTTTCATGCATTAAACTACGATTATTTGTAAAGTTTGGTTAATATAAAAAATTAAGACTTTGTTTAAAACATAGTAACATCTTTGTTTGTTACTTGAAATAGTTCATGTACTATATGTGTATGCATGATTTGTTAATAACTTTGATACAAACGGTGTTTAATATTCTGTTCTTTTTTGTTCACTTTCTTCCATTGCGTCCAAAGCCAATTCGTTAATCTAGTTTGGACGATTATTCTATGTTTTTCTTTTTTTGTATTCTAGCGTAGTTTTGACGTAGTTTCTAGAGGGAATAAAACATTGTAATCATTTAGTTTTATTTTTTTGTTTGGTTGAATCGTTACAAATAGAAACTGTTTTAGACCTTTTAAATAGCAAGAATATTTCCCTTTAGTTACTCTGTTCCCTTTTTGAAGCGGGAACTTTGTTTCATAGAGAGGACAATACGTTCATGTTAATTGTGTTTTTTTATAATAAATAACTATTTGTCATAAATCTAATAAACTTCCAACCATGATTTACACTAATTATGGAGTAACCATTATGCAAATTAAGACTGTGTTGAGGTCAATCTATAGTTTTAACCACCTGGGTAATGTGATATTGACGGACGGCGCAGTCTCAATAAAAAGATATGCTTTCAAGACTGTAAGAGGGAAATAAAATCCAATACTGTATTTTCGCGTAAGAAATTTTCGCCATGAGTCCAAATTTTAAGATATATATCCTTTTCAGGGAACTAGATGACTTTGAAATTTTAAAACGATCAAATGGAAATGTTAATACTTGTTTAACCTCCTGGTACTATTGATGTCTGAACCGTTTCAACTGATGTTGTTTGCGGTAAGAAGTAGATAACACATAACATTATGGTGTAGAACTACATAAATTATCTAACTCCCTGGACTAAGCAACAACAAATATGGTGTTTTCAGGTAGAAAGACAATATTTTTGTAAAAAATCTCATTTTAATGGCTTCAACTACTGACAAATTCAACAAGTCTGAAATAAGCATACGAGGAAAGCATAAGGCATTATATTTTCTTATAAATATCAGACATTCCGATGCAGTTTCCTATGCCATTTATTCTTAAATACTAATTTAACATAGCTTAAATATTAATTTTACATAGTACATTCCAACTTCTTTAGCATCTATCTGACACAGAAAACATATAAATGCATAAATCTTTGTTTCGTTCTCGCACCTATTAACCCTGGTTGAAATACTATCCACGAGTGTTAAGGTCATACAGGTTCAAATTGTATGCGCCTCCGACTTTCAGCATTCATCTCTCAGGACGTTGTCGCAAGCGAAATCACCCAAAAAGGAAATCATAGAATAAAGAGAAACTTCTGTCTTCTCTTGTCCTTGAAACATTTGCTCCTAGAAATGATTGCAGACCATCTCTGTATCGCATTAGCTCTAATGAGAACAATTTAAGCGTAAACTAATCAATAAACGGATTTTTGCCTGTGTATTTCTAGGCGGCAACAGACCAAGAACATAATAATTTATTTCTTTATTTCTTAACCTTGATTATGAATTTTATTAAGATAAATGATTAAATACGAAGTTGTGCTTGTATGTAACAATGAATTTTATACTGTTTTAATCTATATTATTAAGAATTTTTTAACAGACTGTACAGGTATATTTCGCATAAACACAATATAAATGTATACATGTTATAAATGTTTATTTAATGCATGCATTTGTAATTAAGGAAGTTGTATGTAATTTATTTTTGGTGGTGATAACGTAATGTAATAAGCGGGGCTGTCAATACATTAATCGTAGCGAAGATGTTTCTATGCAACAACAGGGCTTAGTAATTGCAGTAACTCACAGTTTTCCCTTTTCCCAACAAACCTTTGCTGACATCATAATGTGAACTACGTATGGCATACTTTGATTTGCTTGTAACAAATATATCCTTATAACATGTTTAAGCTTTAGACGGTATATCTGTTTATTTAGCCTATTAAATAAAAAACAACAACATTGAAACAGCCTTGCCTTTCTTGCGAAATAAGGCCTCGTTTGACTAAAATTTCAAATAATTTCACAACCAGAAGTTACCAGTTTTGATATTGTAATATTAAGAAAATGATATTGCAAATAACAAGTTATAGCACTGGTGATGTACATACCGGAAGTCTTAAACCTATTGCTTTACTGTCGAAATACAAGCAGTTTCCTCGTGTATTATGAAAATTTAAAACGAATGTTA